>CANXYC010109771.1:0-22566 GCA_948193065.1 Aleurites moluccanus | reverse complement strand
TATAAGATATAATATGATTTATTTGATGCAATTCATGCATAGTTATGCAAGAGAACTCACCAATAGCATCAAAATAGCTATAACTTCACAAAAGCTTACGAGTCCTACTCAGCTTGCCGATCCGCACTCCGATCGGGAATTTCCGACGGATCTCTTATTAACACATGCAATACTCCGATAAGTTATAATTCAATCCAAAACAAGACATTTACATTAAAATACATTAAACATACACATTATACAAGGCATATATCACTAAACACACTATATGCTATACTTAAGCAATTTCTCTTCCTAAACTTAAAATACCCAAAATACACTTTTAAATTCACACATTTCTATACTTTTCCATACTTATATATATTCAACCTTAGCTTTACTCAATACATTATTCTAACACCTTAAACTAATAAACTTTACCTTAACCAAAGTAAGCATAATTCAACTTATTCATCAATTTATCAATACCATTTTATCTAACAACATCTATAAACCTTAAACTAATGTCATTCATTCATCTAAACCTAATTAAACACCAAACTACACTTCTCCAAACCCATTTCCCCCATTCGGCCAACCAATTCTAATTTCAAATTAACTCTTTTCTAACATTCAATCATTTATTCATCAATTATACATCAAATGCTATTCATTCCAACCATTAAACACCTAAAACAACCAAAACACACCAAACCCTAAACCTATATGAATTTCAGCCAAAAGGAATTTCTAACCAAATGAGTTTATTTCTTCCATTCAACCTCAAATTCAAATCATATACAATGCATAAATACCATTAAAAGCAATAAAATCATTAAAAACACACTTTAAACTTAAGTTATTCCTATTAGGGTTTCAATGTTCCAATTTGCATTTTAGCCATGAAAAATAATTTCTAAACCATAATTAATAACAAGAACCACTAAATAAACAATTCTATAACAAAAGAATTCAAAAACCATCAACTTACCAAACTTTGCTTTAAAACTTTTTTGAATTAAATGGTGGCTTATTTGAGTTTTTCTTTGGATTTCAAGGTTGGAATGATAATTAGGATGATGGATTGCATCTATTTCTATCAAAGAAAGAAAGAAAAACCAAGGAATGGAAGAACCAAGTTTAGCCGAACCAAGCTTGAAGTTTTAATGGAGTTTGGCTGAATTTTCTTAAGGAAGAAGAAGACAAATGGTGTTGGTGGGAAAAATTTATCCAACAAAAAAGATGTGATCCAATGGTTTAGATTCTATGGTAATTTTGGTGAAACCTAGTCATCCAACCATCCATTCTTCTTACTTTCATACTATTGGCTCATCCAAAGTCAACCAAGATAGGTAACACATACATTTGGCACACCAAAACCAAAACCAAAACCAAAAGCAATAATCTCATACTTTGAGCTTAGGATAACAACTTTGCAACCTACTCATCTAACCATCAAATTTTTCATCATTTGATCCAACGGTTAGATTTAATCAAGCATAAACTAATACCATAAGGTTTCACACACTCAATAACTCCTTTTTATAAAGGAAATGACCAAAATACCCTTAGTATAACTGAAACACCGAAATCGCGCAACGTGCCGATAAAAACTTTTCAACCGGAATTATTTCTTTATCTAATGCTCAAATAAATTAAATAAGGCCAATTTCAAGTCTTTAAATTCTTTAATTCTTTTCTCCTTTTAAATATGATATTAAATCCATAAAATTCCGACGGGCGAAAAAATGACCATTTTGCCCCCAGTTCACCAAAAATTCAAAATTTCCTGATTAAGTCCTAACAGCCTCTGGACTACTTCTATGCCTAAAACTAATTTAAATAACATGCATAATCATCAATTTTATGCATAAATACATATTAACAACACATTAAAAAGAAAATAAAAATATCTCCCCGAAGGTCTCTATAAGGGTTAGGTTCAAGCTAGGCTGAGGTGTTACATTTATTAAAGCGAAGAATTGTAACACCTGTATTTTTGAAATATTTTTAAAATCATATTTTAATGATTAATAATATTTATTTTATGAATATTTAATTAAAGTTATGAATATAGAATTATTTTTGGGATTTATTATATTTAAAAGATTTAATTAACAAAAGTAAAGAAAAATATATTTTTCAAAATTGATTTTAATTCTTAATTATTATATTAAATTATTTTGTATTGTTTAATTTGTATTTATTTATTTATTTAGTTAAATTAATTATTTTATTTAATTAATTGGAGACTAAAAATGAAAATTAGTTATAGAATAATTATTTTTACTGAATTAATTGGGTATCAATATTCGAATTTATTACGGAGTAATTATTTTAATTAGATGAAATAATTTATCAGATTATTATAGAAATTATTTTTGGAGATCAAGATAATTGAATTAATGGTTAAATTAATTATTTGATGAAATGATTCTTAGTTAGGAAATTTAAGTGCAGGTATGTGGGTCATTTCAAAATTATTATTTTGGAGTCTCGTTAATTAAAAAAATTAATGAAATTAGTTTAGAATATTTATTGGAGTATTATAATAATTAATTACTTATTCGGATCAGATAATTGAGACATGCAAATTTATTATAATTATTTTGTTGTTAAGCTGAAGAACTAGGAGAAATCAGTTGAATTTGATGATGATGAATGAGAGTCTAGTGGGTTATTTATTAGAAGTATGATTGTTTTTATTTTAAAGGGCTATTTCCTAGTTTTAGGGGAGGATATGAGAAAATTTCAGCAAAATTTTAGAAGTTGTTCTTGTTATTCCTAAAGTTTAATTTATGTAGTCTGTATTTTAATAATTTCTGTATGTTTTTAATTATAGCGATTCAGGTGTTTTCTTATCGTCAGACTTTAAGCAATTTAAGGAGGGCTAGTTGGTTAGGTTGTCAAATCAATAAATTATTTAGTTTAATATAACATCTCATTTCCTTCAGTTATTTAATGTTGCATTGCATTCATGTGATAAATGTCGGTGATATGATTGATGTAATGATTGGATTGTGAATGATGCGAATTGTTTGTCATTACTGGATGGGATTAGGATGACATAGGACCACATAGGATGATGAGTATGATTATAATATGATGATTATGATTTGATGAGCATGATATAATGAGTTGTGACTAATGTGACAACGGGAGGTTGCTCATCGCTCGGTGCTACTTGCCAATCGGATTGGTGCTACTTGGCTATGGCTGTGACAGCAGCACCCTGTGGATTAGATTTAAGAGACAATATTTAAAATTAAAGAACCAAGTATAGGGAATCAGCTCCCCATATTGAGGTATAGGGTAGTTCCTGTGGACTAATTCACATCCTTGGATGATTTGATGTGTCACGTTATTCTATAATTTGATGAATAGTGGCCTTAGGGGATGTTTTGCTTGATATTGTGATCATGATGTGTTGAATGACCATGTTGTATTGCATAATTTAATTTGTATATGAGTGTTAGGTTATGTTACTCTATATAGCTCACTGAGTTGAACGCTCACTCTTGTTCATCTATGTCATTTATTCCTCCGGTAGTGAAGATCATGTATTTATTTATTTTATTTTCATTATATATTGCAAATTTAGAGTTTTGTAATATTATTTTTTTTGTTGGCTTCATTGTCTTAAATTCTTAAAAGTTTGAGTTATTTGAAAAAATGAAAGTTAGACTACTTCATTTGATTGGCGAATCGTAAATTCTTAAAAATTTGAGTTACTTAAAAAAAATGAAAGCTAGACTACTTCATTTGATTGGCGAAATGTCAAATAAAATTATTTTTATGATAATGGTATGATGGATATAATAGTCTTGAGGGATACTAATTTGATTAATGTTCATATTATGCTTAACAGATGGGCCAATACATTCTTGATAATATATAAATTAAATGAGTATAGGGAAAAAATATTATAATTAAGCTAAATTAGTGAATATATGTCACGTTCCACTTTTGGAACGCAACGGTCCTACGGCACTGGTACACTTAAGGTTATTAGAAACCCGTAGAAACCTTCAAACTTGACAATCATTAATCATTCATACTTTAATCCACTCATTAATATTCAATTTCTATTTATTACTTATTAATTTTACAGAAATTTCAACAGAGTTTCCTTTGTAATATTAATACTATTTTCGACCCAAAATCAAGTCTTTTAAAAATACATTGCCTTTATAAAAATTATTTTTACACTCCCAATAATTTGCCATCCTTATACCCTAAACTTCACAATTCAATAGAAGTTCATGATACTTCTAAGTATATATATTTTTTTTGTTTTCTTATGTCACATTACATTTTAACCTTATTATTTTAGTATCATTATGTCATGACCCGTTTTCAGATTGCGACGGTCCTAGGATACGGGAGATGCCAATGGCGACCGACACTCGTAGAATCCAGTATCACATGCACAATCTATAAACCATAATATATTGTCCATATTAATTAGTTACCATTCATTCTGTTATTCTGTAATTTATTCTGTAAATTTCTGCAATTGGCTATAACAATCATATATCATACCACAATATCATCATATAACCCATATATCATCAAATATCTCATAATAACATCATCAACATATATACATGTTCATCTCCTAGCTAACCCATACATACCCCATGGAGCAGCTAGATAATAAACATCGAAAGAATAATACAAAATCAGAAATATATATCAGACTGTCTGCAGATATCCCTGGATGATAGATGATAGGATTTTACACCCTGCTTCTCTCCCGAAATGGTTAAACAATGAAAAGGTGAGTATAGATGATACTCAGTAAATCTATATGCATCATCAATGAAATATAAGCTGAAACAATGATATACATATGATAAGGAATAATGGCACAGTATCAATCAAATAGGTTTACAGAATCAGTATCGAAAATCAATAAGAATAACAATGGTCATATCAAGTCATGGAATCATATGGTAAGACAGATATAGGGCCCTGAAACACGTAGACTATGTGTAATCACACAGTTGATCATATATTACATAGGCATAAGACTGATCAGGTCCTATGGCCGAGACCAATAACTCTTCCCAACTAGGGCATCAATATCAATGTGCACATTGCCGACAGTATGTACCCACTACCCTGTCGGTGAGGCAACTCTGTCAAACTACATTTAGGTCAATATAAATGGATAACATGTCAATAGACACCATTATGCAGTAATGGTATCATCACTGTCAATATAATCAATATCTTTCAAATCAAATAGCAATTGAACAAATGGCATTGCAATAAATAATGTATAATCAACGATAAGTGGTATGGTAAACAATAAAGTTATGAAACAAAAGTTGGTTCAGGAAAGGAAAATCGACAGGTCAATTGGCATACCAACGTCGCTGGCAACAATGATATTCAAATGGTAGGCCTATGGAATACAAAGCAATAGGCCAAAGGCAAATGAACTAGGCATTTCATCAAACACATGGTGAGCATACAATGGCAAGCCAATAGGTTAGGTTAGGGTGCAACATTGACTTGCCCAATTCAATCAACACAAAGCTACATTATCAATAATGGTATAGGCATCAAAGAAACACAATTAAACAACATCAAAATGGGATCAAATGGCTATGAAAAATCAAGCAAAACCAAACAAATTCCAAAGTAATGAATAGTGATGGTGGGTCGGCCAAAGATGGGATTTTGCATGTGGTTTCCAATCATCAATTCAATCAATTAGACATGTTATTTGATGCATTATAGACTCACCTAATGCTTCAAATCACTTTGAACAAGCCAATTCCATAAAAAATCACTAAATGGGCTATATATGACAACCTTGTCAAAACTTTAATTCTACATCAAATAAACCATCAATTAATTAACTATTCACATCCAATTAACATATTCTAACACTAATTAACACAATCAAACACTAAATCATCAAACTCTTTCTTACAACTTCAATATAGCTAGGCAATTTAGGGATTTCTAACAATTGGCATCAATTGATGCAAATTAACTACAAACCCATTCAATTCAACCTAAATAACATCTAATTGAACCATAAAATCAAACAAATAAATTGGTTACCTTGATTTGGGTGAGATGGCCGAAACTTCTTTCCAACTTTTCCTTGAAATTCTTTACTCTTCCAAGCAATCTAATGGTGGAAAATTATAAAACACTTATCAAACTCAAATTTTCTATGAATTTTCTAAAAAATTTGGTGAAGAAATAGAGAAGAATGGGAGCTAGGATGGTTCAGCTATGGCAAGAGAAAAGATGAAGATGCAACAAATTTCTCTGAGTGCCAAATATATATTAAAATCAATTTAGCAAATTACAACTTAATCCCCGAACTTCCATATATCACATTTTAGTCCAAAATCTTCTGTAATTTATTATGTCAATTTTGTCTGGAATTGGATTTCAAAGTGGGGAGTTAATAGACTTATTTTAATTTATACTTATTTATAAAAATAGTTCTGGAGTCATTCTGTAACCCCGACCGATCAATTTTCACTATTTACCTAAAACTTTCATTTATTTACCATTTTGTCATTGGTTACTTTTTCAGTGTTCCTAAATGATTTTCACTTCTTTATTTTTACCAAAATTACTTATAAATTATAGTGATCTTTTACCCCCAGGTCAACTTCAGAAATTCTTCTGTTGACCGGACTGCTAATTTCTCGGGAGTGTTCCCGACATTGTCGCTTTCTGGAAAAGTAATAAGTTCGCTTTCTAACTATGTCTCTAAAATTATTTCCCATTATTTCAAGACTAATGAACCACAAACTGAGAATTAATTCATACATGTGAGTTAGAAATTTATAGGGTATTACATTCTAACCCCCTACAAATAAATTTGTCCTCGAATTTAAATAAAAACATACCTCACTGCTGCAACAGGAATGGATATCTGCTTCGCATCTCCTGCTCACTCTCTCAAGTGCACTCCTCCATGTACGAATTCCTCTAAAGCACTTTAACCATCGGGATCTCCTTATTACGTAGCTATCTGACCTATCGATCAACAATCTCCACAGGTGACTCTTTATAAGACAAGTCATCACTGAGATCCACATCATGAACTTCTAATATGTGCAATGGATCAAACACATACTTCCGCAGCATAGAGATATAAAAAATCGGATGTACATGGCTCATACTAGGTGGAAGAGCCAATCTATAGGCCACATTACTAATCTTCTCAAGTATCTCAAATAGGCTTATAAACCTTGGTGATAACTTACCCCTCTTCCCAAATCTCATTACACCCCTCATCAGTGAGACCTTAAAGAAGACATGATCATCAACTGCGAAATGTACATCCTTTCTCTTCGGATCAGCATAACTCTTCTACCTACTAAAGGTAGTCCTCATCCGCTCTCTGATCATAGGAACTTTTTTCATAGTCTCCCTAATCAACTCTGGTCCCTCAATCTGCTTCACCCAATACACCGGAGATCTGCATTGTCTACCATATAGTACTTCAAATGGAGCCATACCAATAGAAGAGTAATAACTATTGTTGTAGGAGAACTCTATCAATGGCAGATAATAATCCCAGTTACCTTTGAAATCCATAACGCACAATCTCAACATATCCTCCAATGTCTGGATTATCCTCTCCTACTGCCCGTCAGTCTACGAATGAAAGCAGTACTGAACCGTAGCTAGGTACCCATAGCCTCATAAAACTTCTACCAAAACCAAGATGTGAACTGTGTACCCCTGTTTGATATAATCACCAAAGGAACTCCATGAAGTCACACAATCTTATCCACATATAACTGTGCGTACTGAGCTGCCATATAGTTGGTCTTAACCTCCAGAAAATGAGCAGACTTCGTCAGATGATCAACAATTACCCATATAGAATCATAACCCCTCGGAGTCCTCGGTAGACCAACTATAAAATCCATAGTCACCTGTTCCCATTTCCACTCTGGCAACTCTATCTCCTGAAGTAGCCCTGATGGCTTCCAATACTCGAACTTAATCTGCTGACAGGCTAAGCATTTAGATACAAACTGAGCTACATCTCTCTTTATCCCTGGCCACCAATAAGCATCTCTCAAATCATGGTACATCTTGGTAATCCCTAGATGTACACTGTATGCAGAATAATGAGCCTCCCTCATGATCCGATCTCGTAGCCCATCAAAATCTAGTACACATATGTGCTTCCCATATCTCAGTATCCCATCCTTTACTGTGAACTCTGTCATCCTCCCACTCTGTACCTCTCCCTTGAGCTTCAGTTGATAAGGATCCATGTCCTGAGCCACTTTTATATCATCAATCAACAGTGACTTCACCCGAAATTGGGCTATCAGAGCCTGGTTCCAATCCTGGGATCCCAACTCCAACTCTACTCCCAAATTTGCCAACTCCCTCATCTCTCTAATCAATGGCTTCCTGCCAATCACAATATGAGCTAAGTTGCCCATTGATTTCCTGCTTAAAGCATCAGCCACTACATTGGCCTTCCCTGGGTGATAAAGAATCTCGCAGTCATAATCTTTAAGAAGCTCCACCCATCTTCACTGCCTAAGATTTAGATCCTTTTGCTGAAATATATACTCTAGACTCTTATGATCAGTATATATCTCACATTTCGATCCATACAAATAATGTCTCCAAATCTTCAAGGCAAATATAACCGTTGCCATCTTAAATCATAAGTCGAATAATTTGCTTCATGTTTCTTTAACTGACAAGAAGCATAAGCAATTACCCTACCAATCTGCATCAATATACACCCCAGACCAATCCGTGAAGCATCACAATACACTGTAAATTTCTCCTCCTCAATTGGTAATGCCAATACTGGAGCACTGGTAAGACAATACTTCAAAGTTTGGAAGTTACGGTCATACTCATCCATCCAAACATAACGCTCTTGTTTCCTCATTAGTCTGGTCAATAGAGCTGCAATCCGTGAGAAATCCTTCACAAACCTCCTATAATATCTAGCCATACCCAGAAAGCTGCGAACCTCTGAAACACTGATAGGTTGTGGCCAATTAGCAACCGCTTATATCTTCTGAGGATCCACCTTAATCCCATCCTTGCATATAAAATGCCCAAGGAAACACACTTCAATTAGCTAGAATTGACATTTAGATAGCTTAGTATACAACCGATGCTCCCGAAGTGTCTGCAACACAATCCTCAAATGCTCTACATGCTCCTCCTTACTCCTACAATAGATAAGTATGTCATCAATGAATACAATGACAAACTTATCCAAATTTGACCTGAACACCCTGTTCATCAAATCCATAAAAGTAGCAGGTGCATTGGTCAACCCGAATGGCAACACCAAAAACTTATAATGCCCATATCGGGTCCTGAAAGCAGTCTTAGGTATATCACTCTACTTTATCTTCAACTGATGATACCCAGACCTCAGATCTATCTTCGAAAAGTGGTTGGCACACTGCAGCTGATCAAACAAGTCATCTATCAGAGGCAACAGATACTTATTCTTCACTGTCACTCTATTCAACTGTCTGTAATCTATACACATCCTCAATGAGCCATCTTTCTTTCTCACAAATAGTACTAGTGCACCTCAAGGAGAACTGCTCGGTCTGATGAACCCTCTATCCAATAGCTCCTGCAATTGTATCTTCAATTCCTTCAGTTCTGCTGGAGCCATTCTGTATGGTAGAATAGATATCAAGTTTGTGCCTGCATGCACCTCTATCTCAAACTCAATCTCCCTATCAGGGGGCAATCCTGGCAACTCCTCAGGAAATACATCAGGAAACTCCTGAACTATCGATATCTTATCCAACTGTACAGAAGATCTATGTACATCCACTACATATGCCAAATAGGTTGAACAGCCTTTCCCAATCATCCTTCTGGCCTGGATAGCAGAAATCAAGTTAACTTGAAACTCCCGAATATCACCTTGAAACTCAAACTCTGGCTGCCCCTCAGGCTGAAATCTAACTCTCTTCCGATAACAATCTATAACTGTCTGGTGCCTCGTCAATCAATCCATACCCAAGATAACGTCTAACTCTAGTATAGGCAACTCAATCAAATCAGCACGCAAGATATGATCATCAATCTCAATAATGCAATCAGGGTAATAATAATCAACATCCACACTATCGCCCATAGGAGTAGCAATCATCAATGACACATCTAATAATCTCCTCTTCTTATTCAATTTAGGTGCAAAATATGGTGACACAAAAGAATGAGTAGCATAAGAACCGAATAAGGCATCATCAATCTCATTCTGAATCAAGATAGTACCTGTAACCACGTTGTCTGATCTTTGGGCCTCCTGTGTGTTGACAGCAAACACTTTGCCCTGGCCCCTACCAGCTGGAGTCTGACTACTACTGGGAGCCTGTCCTCCCCTGCCTCTGCCTCTGCCTCTGCCTGTAGCCTCGCTAACCACATTCTGACTAGCCTAAACCACTGGTTGAGAAACTGTGACCCATGGCTACTGTTGCTCACCTCATAGAGGTCATCTGCTAATAAAGTATTCCTGCTGTCCACACTTCAGACAGGCACCTGTCTGTAATCAACACTCCCCTCCTTGCCTCCGACCACAAAATCCATAAATGGGTATGCTAGGTGCCTAAGTAATTAGTCTCGAAGAACCCTGAGAATAAGCAGGTGTAGACCATACCTCCCCTACTTTGTAATCTCCTCCTCTGACTATCACCTGATGATCTTTGCTTAAATCGTGGCACTGACTCTACCTGTGTAGGCTGGAAGCTACTCTCCCCCCTCCTAACCTGTGATTCAGGACCCCCTTTTCTCTTTTTGTCCATCTTTGCCCTCTCGGTCTTGTATTTATCCTCCATCTGTGTAGCTTTGTCAATCATTATAGTCAATGAAGTGAACTCTGTAGCCAGTAATGCATTATGTAATGCAGCATGCAAACTCCTCCGAAACCTACTAATCAAATCAGCCTCTGTAGGTACAATATGAGTAGCATATCTACTCAACCGAATGAACTCCTCCGCGTACACCTCTACAGATCTGTCCCTCTGCTCTAACTGCTCAAATCTAACCAAGTTGCGGGTCTTCACCCCCTCTATAATGAACTCATCAATAAGGCCCTGCCTAAACTCTACCCATGTAAGTGGATGCTCACCATAAAGCCTGGGCTCCATCCTCCTCGAAAACCATATCCATGCCTTACCCTTAAGCAATAGCCCAACCAACTCCACTACCCTCAACTCTGAACATGGTAGTCTCCTCACTACCTTCTCTACCTCCTCAAGAAAGTCTACTGGATATATGCCTCTATCTCCCCTGAACTCAGGTAGGTTTAGCTTCAGAAAGCAAAACATCGATACTCCACCCTCATCAATCTGTAACACCTCAGCTTAAACCTAACCTAAACCATTAAGGGGCCAACTAAGCGAAATTTTTTTCCTTGAACTAGAAGCTGTGTATTATTGCATGCTTATGCATGAATTAATCATATGTGCATGTTTTATGATGTATTATATGAGTTAAAGTGGTTTAAAGGCAGTTAGGACAAAATCAGATAATTTTGAGTTTTTAGTGAATTGGGGGCAAAATGGTCATTTCGCACCCCTTCGAGTTTTTATGGAATTAACACTATATTTGAAGGTAGAAAATAATTTGAGGACATGAAAATGATATTATTAAGTTTATTTGAATTATTGCTGGAAAATTAAACCCGGTTGAAAATAATTCCTGTCAAGCTGCTCAATTGAGGTGCTTAAGGTGCTTCACTTGAACTAAGGCTATTTTGGTCTTTTCCTTTGCAATATGGAGTTATATAGTGTATGCAACCTTATAGTATCATTTTAGGCTTGATTAAATCTAACCATTGGATGAAAAGATGAAGAAATGGATGGTTGGATGATTGGATGGCTAGGTTTCACCAAATGTACCATAAACCTAAAGTATAGGATTATTCCATTGATTTTTACTTAGATTTTTCCCACCCCCTTCATTTTTGTTCTTCATCTTCATCATTCACCAAACACATTTTCTCTCTCCTCCATTTGTGAATTTCGGCCAAGCTTGATCTTTACCATTTCTTATTGTTTTCTTTCAATTTTTGATGGAACCATGTTAATTTCATCATCCTAAACACAAATATAACCATAGATTCAAAGGAAAAACTAGAAAAAGTGACAAATTAATCAATTGAAGATTTTGAAGAACTTTTGGTAAGTTGTTGATTTTGGAATTCTTTTGATTCAATTATGTTTGTAAGATGTTCTTTGATATTTATTAGTGATCAAAACATGTTTTGAATGGTTAGAATTCAAAAACTTGGATGGAAACCCTAATAGGAAGAATATTGAATCAAAGTATTGTTTTGATGGATTATTTGGTTTAAATGATGTTTATTTGATGTATATAACATGAATTAATGGTTAAATGATTGAAACAAATTCATTTGGATTGAATTTCAAAGTGGTCGAATATAATGATGAAGAAATGGTGATTTGATTTTGGTGTTTCATAGGTTTAAAAGGCTTGAATGATGTATAATTGATGTGTTTAACATGAATTGATGGTTAATTGATGGAAAAGAATTCCTTTAGATAAAAAAGCATTTTGGTCGAATCATATAAACATAGATAATGGTTTGATGCTTTGACATTTGATAGTTTTAAATGATTGAATGATATACATTTGACATGTATTAATGTTATATAATTGAATGGCATTGAAAAATGGATGAATGGAATGAATTCCATTTAGGTTGAACAATATTGAGTTTGTTAGTTTAATGTGTTAGGTTGATGCAAATTGAAAGGTAAAGTTTGAATATGATTTAATAGTATAAGTAATGGAAATGTATAGGTTTAAATTTGTAAAAGAAGATTGATGTGAGTACTTGAAAGGTGAACTTGAATAATGGTATATGTTTGTTATGAAATGACGAACCAAGTGTATATGAGTTCATAATATGGTATATAAATGATGAATATGTGTAATATGAGTTAAATATAGTGATGGAATGTGTATTTTGCATAAAGGATTGAAAAGAGAGTGAATTGTGTAAATTGAGGCTTATGATGCATAGTGAGTATGCTTTGTGTCCATGGATGTCTGTTTATGTGAATAATGTGCTTTGTATGTATTTACATCTTACCGGAGTGTTATATGTGAAAATAGGTGAACCGTCGAGTACTCCAGATCGGAGTGTCGGACGGCGGGCCGATTAAGGGCTCGAATAGTGGATTGGGGGCTAAAGTGGTTAAATTGCATAAAAGGTGAGTCCTTATGTATAATCATGCATGATTTGCATCATATATGTTATAATATTTCATTTGAGCTAATAAAACAAAGTTTAATACCTAAAAACTCAAACAGTGCAAATTGGCCTGTAAATAAGTCTGCCGATACGACTAAAATTGACCTAAACTTTGACGGTTTATAAAATGAAATCCAGAAATCCAATTGAGCCACCACTTGGGCCAATCATCTAGTCTCAACCTAAGTTTCGAAATGGTACCACATGGTCCACCTAATTCCATTGGTAACATACTTAACCATAAACTACTTAAAAATCCCAAAACGGACTTGTAACGGCGAGTGCCAATTGCGGCAGCGCAACTGGGCCCCTCCAGGCATTTTTTTGACATCATCCAAATGTGTCCTATTCTTCATTATATATGTATATATGATTGTTCTACAGCTATATGAGATATAAATATGCTATATCTATGGTTATATGGAGACATACTCATATGATATCATAACAGGACTATCCCGATGGTATAGTGGGTAAATCCATCGACCGTGTACACACTGGTATTCACTGCACCCTTGCTGGAGAGGGTTAGCATATTCTCTAGCCGTAAGGGCTAATCACTCTTACGTACACTGGATTTTTCATAATAGCGCTTTTATTATACAAATATACTTTTCATTGGATCCTAGCCTGTTATATCATATGTGCGTTGACTCATACACTAGATTTTATATGAATACTCATATGGATAATTATATGGATACTTATATGAATATTGATACAGATACTGGTCATATCTTCACTTGTTATTTTATATCATGAATGTTTATTATATTCTTCACTTGTTATCTTATATTGATTCTACAGACCATATATGGGCAATAATGGTATTATTGAGCATTTACTGCATTTTTATACTTGTGGATTCACTGAGTATTTTTATATTCACCCCCTTTAGTGGTTATCATTTTCAGGTCAGCATTGAGGCTCGAATTACATAGGCACCTCCTATCCTCGCCTTGGAATTGTACTGTTCAGTGACATATAAATTTCAGTCCCAAAAGCATATGTAAATACTTGTACAATATAGAGATTCAATGGTATTGTAAACTAAATAGAGGCATGCATATGTGTGTGTGATTATATGTTTATGACTTTGCATATATGTATTATGCTATGTATGGATGAAGTTTGAGATATATATATATATATATATATATATATATATATATATATATATATATATGAGTTGATATTGGAGATCCAGAGGGATTTTTGATGATTGAGTTATGAGATGATTGTTGAAAAAGATTATTGGAAGTGCTTATTTGCATATTTTTCAGCTGGGCACGATCCTTATATAGAGGAGATGCTGCCCAATTTTTTATAGAATTGTCAAGCTATATTTGAGCTTGTTATTAAATTGCATGCCATTTAGTACAGTTATTTGGATTCTTCATGTTACTGGTAGTTTAGGCAATACCCGTACCCTATGACCGTCGCGGCTCCCAAGTTGGGTCGTGACAAAGGTGGTATCAGAGCTAAAGGTTTATATAACCTGTGTTGTTTGCATATTGATAGTAATAGAAGTATCATGGAATCTAGGATATTCATATATCATCAAAATGGCAAGTCTTCTTCTTTGTTTGAAATTCTGCGTACCTATGATCAAAATATTCTTTTACATGTTGATTTATACAGTGAGTTAAGATGCCAGAGAGGGGAACTAGACGAGCTAGGCCTATTGAGGGGAATGAATATCATAAGTCTAGTGGGGAAGCAGAGGTTGCTTCTAATGCATCTGTTATGAGGGGAACTCAGTTTGAGCCATCTAGGTCACGGAGACGCACAGAGTCTGATTCAATGGGTGAGGCACCCTGGATATAATATATGTAGGAAATGAGACGAGAGATTTTACAGACTATCTAGACTCATTTTGCAACACGGCCTGCAGTGGTACAGCCACCACCACCTCCAGTACAGCCAGTGGTACAGCCTGTAGTGCCACCAGTTCCTCAGAGATAGCCAACAGTGTTATAGGGGGTAGAGTACAGAGCGCTATTTTAGATGATGGTGTATCTGTTGGGGAATTTATGAAATTGAGGCTGCCTACATTTTCAGGGGAATATGGTACTGACCGTAGTGATTTCATAGACAGGGTTGATAGGATGGTTCGTACACTGCCTTGTTCTGATGCTAGAACTATAGAACTGGTGGGATTGTTATTGGACACAGATGCTGCTACCTGGTTTACAGAGCATATTGATGAGAACATTCACAATGATGATCCTATGACATGGGCAGAATTTAAACAGAGAATGATGGATGAGTTTCTTACTGAGGGTTTGAGAGAGAGCAACATTGTGAAATTTGAACAGCTAAGACAGGGGAATATGTTTGTCCTAGAATATGCCAAAGAGTTCAAACGGCTGAGCAAGTATGCCAGAAGGATTGCTCCTACTGAGGATGATCTTATTAGGCGATTCAGGAGAGGTTTGCATGCCACCTTGCATAATATTTTACTGGCTATGGAGTTTACCTCCCTGAGTCGGGCTATTGATAAAGCATCCCAGATGGAGGCGAAATACAAGGAAGAAAATCTGATAGGGAACAGAAGAAAAAGAGAGGAAGAGGAGAGTACCGAAGACCTGGGGAGGGGACATTCAAGTCTTATACATCTAGACCTCTTCCCAGGCCAGTACAGTCATTTCCATCTTCTAGTCAGAGACAGGATATGGGCAGTGGCATGAGTATGAGGCCTCCTGTTTCCAACTATTTCAGAGGTCCTGTTAGATTAGACCAGATGACATCATCAGTGCCCACATGTACTTTATGTGGGAGAAGATATATAGATATATGTCGTATCAGGAAAGGGGCATGCCTTAGATGTGGACAATCTGGGCATTTCTATAGAGATTGCCCTTTGCCCAGGACTTCACAACCTTTAGAGTCAGGATCTTCCCAGCCATCAGTGCAGATGGGTAAGGGGAGTACAGGTAGAGGCAGATTGGCAAGACAGAGTCCAACAGTGAGATAGCCAGCAGCTGGTAGAGGACCGGGGCGAGTGTTTGCAGTTACTCCATAGTAGGCCCAGGGATCCCATGAGATAGTCATAGGTATGATTTTCTGTGCATAAAATAGTGGCTTTTGTGTTATTTGATTTGAGTATAACCTATTCCTTTATATCACCTGTTTTGACCTTGGAATTGGGGATTAGGTAGAAAACTTTTACATATGTCTTTAGAAATAGCCATATCAATGAGAGATACAGTTATTGTAGAGCATAAGTATGATGTTGGTGATACAAAAATCTATGATAGATCTCTATCTACTAAATTAATTGAGTTACTTGTATTGGAATTAGATGTTAACCTGGATATGGATTGGCTGACTGATTATAAAGCTATAATTGATTGTGCATTGGAAAGAATAAAGTTTTGACCCGATGGACAAGAAAAGTTATGTTTTAGGGGGAGACTACAAACATATATCAGGGTTAGTGACTATTGTACAGGCGGAGAGGTTGATAACAAAAGGGTATATGGCTTACTTAACAACAGTGATTGACACTACAGGGATATCCAGAGAGTCAGAATAGATTTTTGTGATGAAAGAATTTATAGATGTATTTCCAGATGATCTTCCAGGACTGCCACCAAAGAAGGATATTGAATTTGAGAGTGAGGTATACCCTGGTACTTATCCTATTTCCATCCCACCATATAGAATGGCATTACTAGAGCTAAAAGAGTTAAAAAAGCAATTACTGGAGTTGTCTGACAATAGTTTTATCCGGCCTAGTAGTTCACCCTGGGAAGTATCAATGCTGTTTGTTAAAAAAAAAAAAAGAGAAGAAAAGAAAAGAAAAGAGAGAGAGAAAAGAAAAGAGAAAGAAAAAAAAATATATAGAAAAAAAAAAGAAGAGAAAAACAAAAGAAAGAAAAGTACTGAGAATATGTATAGATTACAAGCAATTGAACAAGGTGAACACAATCCAAAGACAACCTTCAGAACCAGGAGCAGAGAGGAACATGAAGAATATCTCAGAATCACATTGCAGTTATTGAGAGATAATCAGCTATATGTAAAAATTCTCTAAATGTAAAATTAGAGGGATGCAACACAAGGACTTTCCGAGAGATCACCCATCTTAGTACTACTCTCGCCCAAGCACGTTTAACTTTGGAATTCTGATGGAATCCGATGCATGAGTTCTGGTTGACAGAGGTTATATTTTTGAGATATGCTGTGAGCAAAGATGAGACAAATATAAATCCACAAAAGGTTGAAACTGTTGCTAATTGGCCACGTCCCACCACAGTTACTGAGATCAGGAATTTCTTGGGTATGGCAGGGTACTATCGCCAATTTGTTAAAGATTTCTCTAGAATTGTTGCACCTATGACAAAGTTGACGCAGAAACAGGTGAAATTTCATTGGAATGATGAATGTGAAGAGAGTTTCTAGACTCTTAAAGATTTGTTTAATCACTACACCAGTGTTGACATTTCTTACTAAGGCAGGTAGTTTTACTATATACTATAATGCTTCAAGGATTGGTTTGGGTTGTTTTTTGATGCAGGATAGAAAAGTGAATGCATATGCTTCCCGCCAGTTGAAGAAACATGAGGTGAATTATTCCACCCATGATTTAGAAATGGCAGCAGTGATCTTTGTTTTAAAGATGTGGAGGCATTATTTGTATAGGATGAGATGTGAGATTTACACTGATTACAAGAGTTTACAGTACATCCTGCAGCAAAAGGAATTGAATTTGAGGTAAAAGAGATGGGTTAAGTTGCTAAAAGACTATGACTGTCAGATTCTGTATTATCCGGGAAAAAATAAATAAATGTGGTAGCAGATGCCCTTAATAGAAAATCAATGGGAAGTCTATGCCATGTGACTGCTACAGAAAGACCACTAGTAAGGGAATTGCGGACATTAATGGTTAATGATTTGACTTTGGATTTGGAATCATAGGGGCAGGAGATAGTATTGATAGCACAGTTCCAAATGAAATCCTTGCTTGTAAATGAGATAAAGAGTTCCCATAATGAGGATCAACAGTATGATAAGATCAGAGACTTAGTTAAAAATGGTAAGGCTCTTAATTTTTCTATTGTGACAAATGTGTTAAAATGTAAAGGGTGATTGTATGTTCCTGATGTTAAAGGGTATAAAGAGCAGATTATGAAGGAGATTTATTACTCTCCTTATATAGTTCATTCAGGAGCAACAAAAATGTATCATGACTTGAAAGAATTTTATTGGTGGCCTAACATGAAAGGGGATGTAGCAAAGTTTATTTCAAAGTGTTTAGCCTGTCAGCAGGCGGGAATTTGAACACTAGAAACCTTCAGGTTTACTTCAAAAGATTCAGTTACCAGAGTGGAAGTGGGACCAAGTGACAATAGATTTTGTGGTAGGTTTGCATTGATCACAAAAAGAGTATGACTCAATAAGGGTGATAGTAAATAGATTAACCAAGTCAGTTCATTTATTAGAAGTAAAGACAACTTATACAGCTGCACAATACGCCCAGCTCTACATGGATAAAATTGTACGGTTGCATGAGGTTTCATCAGTAAGCATATCTGATAAAGGTATCCAGTTTACCTCCAGATTTTTAGAAGAAATTCCAAGAGGTATTGGGAACTATATTACAGTACAGCACAGCACTTCATTCTTAGACAAATGGATAGATAGAGATAATTATTTAGACATTAGAGGATAGGTTGAGATTGTGTATGCTGAATTTATAAAAGCTAGTTGGGATCATTTCTTACCATTGATAGAGTTTACCTACAACAATAGCTACCATTTAACCATTGGAATGGTACCATATGAGACTTTGAATGGCAGAAAATGCAGATCATCTGTATATTGGATGGAACCGGATAAGAAGCAGTTAGAGGGGCCAGATTTGATCAGCGAAACAATAGAGAAAGTTCCTATTACACGAAAGAGAATAAAGACTACTTTTAGCAGACAGAAGAACTACACGGATTCAAAGAGAAAAGATGTGCAGTTCATAGTGGGTAATCATGTACTACAACCTTAAGAGATTGAAATTGATGAAGTGTTGTTATATGAAGAAATTCTTGTACAAATTGTAGATCACTGGATTAGACAGTTTCGGAATAAGAGTATTCCTATGGTTAAGGTATTGTGGCATAACAGAAGTATAAAGGAAAGTACATGAGAAAAGTAAGGTTGAGATGAAATATAAGTACCCCCACCTTTTTCAGGAGTTAAGTTTTTATTCTACCTATAGTCTTAAAGTAAATTCGGGGACGAATTTATTTATAGGAGGGTAGAATGTAACACCTCAGCTTAAACCTAACCTAAACCATTAAGGGGCCAACTAAGGGAAATTTTTTTCCTTGAACAGGAAGCTGTGTATTATTGTATGCTTATGCATGAATTGATCATATGTGCATATTTTATGATGTATTATATGAGTTAAAGTGGTTTAAAGGCAGTTAGGACAAAATCGGGTAATTTTGAGTTTTTGATGAATTAGGGGCAAATGGTCATTTCGCACCCCCTTCGAGTTTTTATGGAATTAACACTATATTTGAAGGTAGAAAATAATTTAAGGACATGAAAATGATATTAATAAGTTTATTTGAATTATTGTTGGAAAATTAAACTCGATTGAAAATAATTTCCGGCAAGCTGCTCAATTGAGGTGCTTCACTTGAACTAAGGCTATTTTGGTCTTTTCTTTTGCAATATGGAGTTATATAGTGTATGCAACCTTATAGTATCATTTTAGGCTTGATTAAATCTAACCATTGGATGAAAAGATAAAGAAATGGATGGTTGGAAGGCTAGGTTTCACCAAATGTACCATAAACCGAAAGCATAGGATTATTTCATTGATTTTTACTTAGATTTTTCCCACCCCTTCATTTTTGTTCTTCATCTTCATCATTCACCAAACACATTTTCTCTCTCCTCCATTTCTGAATTTCGGCCAAGCTTGATCTTAACAATTTCTTATTGTTTTCTTTCAATTTTTGATGGAAACATGTTAATTCTATCATCCTAAACACAAATATAACCATAGATTCAAAGGAAAAATTAGAAAAAATGACAAATTAATTTGAAGAACTTTTGGTAAGTTGTTGATTTTGGAATTCTTTTGATTCAATTAAGTTTGTAAGATGTTCTTTGATGTTTATTAGTGATCAAAACATGTTTTGAATGGTTAGAATTCAAAATTTTGGATAGAAACCCTAATAGAAAGAACATTGAATCAAAGTGTTATTTTGATGGATTATTTGATTTAAATGATGTTTATTTGATGTGTATAGCATGAATTAATGGTTAAATGATTGAAACAAATTCATTTGGATTGAATTTCAAAGTGGCCGAATATAGTGATGAAGAAATGGTGATTTGATTTTGGTGTTTAATAGGTTTAAAAGGCTTGAATGATGTATAATTGATGTGTTTAACATGAATTGATGGTTAATTGATGGAAAGAAATTCCTTTGGATAAAAAAGCATTTTTTTTTTAATCATATAAACATAGATAATGATTTGATGCTTTGACATTTGATAGTTTTAAATGATTGAATGATATACATTTGACATGTATTAATGTTATATAATTGAATGTCATTGAAAAATGGATGAATGGAATGAATTCCATTTAGGTTGAATAATTTTGAGTTTGTTAGTTTAATGTGTTAGGTTGATGCAAATTGAAAGGTAAAGTTTGAATATGGTTTAATAGTATAAGTAATGGAAATGTATAGGTTTAAATGTGTAAAAGAAGATTGATGTGAGTACTTGAAAGATGAACTTGAATAATGGTATATGTTTGATATGAAATGGCGAACCAAGTGTATATGAGTTCATAATATGGTATATAAATGATGAATATGTGTAACGTGAGTTAAATATAGTGATAGAATGTGTATATTGCATAAAGGATTGAAAAGAGAGTGAATTGTGTAAATTGAGGCTTATGATGCATAGTGAGTATGCTTTGTGTCCATAGATGTTTGTTTATGTGAATAATGTGCTTTGTAATGTATTTACATCTTACCGGAGTGTTATATATGAAAATAGGTGAACCGTCGAGTATTCCAGATCAGAGTGTCGACGACGGGCCGATTAGGTGCTCGAACAGTGGATTGGGGGCTAAAGTGGTTAAATTGCATAAAATGTGAGTCCTTATGTATAATTATGCATGATTTGCATCATATATGTTATAATATTTCATTTGAGCCAATAAAACAAAGTTTAATACCCAAAAACTCAAACAGTGCAAATTGGCCCGTAAATAAGCCCGCCGAAACGACTAAAATTGACCTAAATTTTGCTAGTCTATAAAATGAAATCCAGAATGCCAATTTGGCCACCACTTGGCCTAATCATCTATTCTCGACCTAAGCTTCGAAACGGCACCTCATGGTTCACCTAATTCCATTGGTAACATACTTAACCAGAAACTACTGAAAAATCCCAAAACGGACCCATAATGGCGAATGCCAGTTGTGGCAACGCAACTGGGCCCCGCCGGGCATTTTTTTTGACATCTTCCAAATTTGTCCTATTCTTCATTATATATGTATATATGATTGTTCTACAGCTATATGAGATATAAATATGCTATATCTATGGTTATATGGAGACATACTCATATGATATCATAACAGGACTATCTCAATGGTATAATGGGTAAATCCATCGACCGTCTACACACTGGTATTCACTGGACACTTGCTGGAGAAGGTTATCATATTCTCTAGCCGTAAGGGCTGATCACTCTTATGTACACTAGATTTTGCATAATAGTGCTTTTATTATACAAATATACTTTTCATTGGACCCTAGCCTGTTATATCATATGTGCGTTGACTCATACAATAGATTTTATATGAATACACATATGGATAATTATATGGATACTTATATGAATATTGGTACAGATACTGGTCATATCTTCACTTGTTATTTTATATCATGAATATTTATTATATTCTTCACTTGTTATCTTATGTTGATTCTACAGACCATATATGGGCAATAATGGTATTATTGAGCATTTACTGCATTTTTATACTTGTGGATTCACTGAGTATTTTTATACTCACCCCCTTTAGTGGTTATCATTTTCAAGTCAGCAGTGAGGCCCGAATTCCATAGGCACCTCCTATCCTCGCCTTGGAATTGTACTGTTTAATGACATGTAAATTCCAGTCCCAAAAGCATATGTAAATACTTGTACAGTATAGAGATTCCATGGTACTATAAACTAAATAGGCATGTATATGTGTGTGTGATTATATGTTTATGACTTTGCATATATGTATTATGCTATGTATGGATGAAGTTTGAGATATATATATATATAT
>CANXYC010109767.1:0-14041 GCA_948193065.1 Aleurites moluccanus | reverse complement strand
GTGGCTTAGGCATTACCCGTACCCTAGGACCGTCATAGTCTAAAGTTAGGCTGTGACAAGAATCTAAACAGAATAGACAGAATAAATTACAGAAAGTTTTGGGGTAAAAAATACAAATAAGAAAAATTTTGTGCCAAAAGTACAATTAAATAAAGTTGTGGGACCCACCCTTTCTAGAAACCCGCCAAAGTGGTTGGCCATAATGGTGGGGATGGATTTTTTTGATAAAAAAATGATTAATTGTTTTATTACTTAATTGAATAGGTGACAAATCACCAATTCTAGAAAATTCCATTATATGTCTTCATTTTTATTTTTAGTTTGGCTTTGTATAAATAAAAAAGGATGGGAAATAGGGAATGGGGAAGTTGTAGCCAAACTAAATGGAAGGAGAAAAACCAAAAAGAAGTCTTTCAATTTTTCTATAGAAATCAACCAAAAATAACTAGGAAATTGAAGAAGGAAGATGAGGGAAGAAAGGAAATTGGTATTCAAGCTTTATGGAGGAAGAAAGAAGATGGAATTTGAGCTTTTAATCTAAGGTAAAGCTTCCTAAACTTAGTTATTTGATTGTATTTAAGAGTTCTAAGGTTTGATTTGGCAAATAATTGAAGTAATTAAGCTAAAAATGTTAAGAATGAGCTAGGGTTAATGTAGTTTCTGAATTCTATTTTGAGGCAGTAATTTTTAGCTATTATTCCGAAATTTTAAAGACTGAATTTGAGGATGTTTAAAACATGAAAGTTTTCTATAAATATATTAATTAGATTTATGTAAAAGGAATTTGGAGAATTCGAAGTGAGTAAAGAGTTATTGGATAAAAACTATGACTGACCTGGAATTAAGATTTCTAGAAAATGACATAACGATAGATAAAGAATTAGAAGAAGTGTTCAACATGAAAAGTGTTAATTATGTCTTATATATAATTATGTAAAATTGTTTTACAATTAGAATTGTGGTTTATGAGATATTAGGTCATAAGTATAGACTGTCCGGAATGACTGTTTAACAGAATATAGGTTATAGAATTATATTAATTTGAGAACCTTAAAATCTGAATTAGAGAAAGTGTTAAACATAAAAAATGATCATTTATATGTGATATAAATGATTGTAAAATGGTTTTATAATTGGATGAGTACAGAATTAATTATAGGCATAGAAATAGGGCATGTCTGGATAAATATTTCAGGACAGTAATTTAATTTTGGAAATTCACTAATAATTGTATAGTGATCCGACAATTCTAAAATTTGTATATGTTATAATTTCATGTGTCTATTTTCAATAAGAAAAGGAATTTCAGTAATTAGTTAAGTATTAAGTGAGTTATTAGCATAAGAACAGAATCTGCCAGAATAGGATTGCAGGCAGAATGCAGGGTAGCAGGGCTGGTTATAAATCTAAGTTAAAATTAACACCATAAATTGTGTAGTAATGATTTTAATGTGAATTTTGGATATATTAGAACTTATGTGTTAAGTTTAATCAAGATCAAGAATTGAAGCAATTGGATAATTGTAGAGAGAGATATGGGTAATGGAACACATGCTACCAGTAAAGAATTTTGCACAGAAAAACCTTAGTAATTTTCTTTAATATAAGTATGAGTAATGCAAGTTTATATTAAATAGTATTTAAATGGAAATTAATTGGATATGTAGAGTCAAGAATGAATAAGAGATATGATGGGTACCATAAGAGATAAGGCAAAGAATCAAGGATAAAGGAAAAGGGAAATGTTCAAGATATTAGCAAGGTGAGTAATGTATACATCATTATACATACTCATGTTTTAATTTGTTGACCTAATGAGTATGTTTGTTTCTTGATTAAATGCCACTTGTTATTGTTGATCATTCTTTGATCTTCCTAAAAATTGAAATTTATCTATGTTTATTGATTGCTATTGCTATTGGAATGCCTATTGTATACTGATTGATAAGTAAACCCGTGTATTGAAAGCTATTGTACCGAAATGTTCTTAATGAATACTTGATATTGTTATTGATTTTCATTAACCCATTTTACATGTGAATTTGACAGAGCTACCACTCTGACAGGGTAGTGGGAATATACTGTCGGTGATGTGCACATTGTATTACTGATGCCCTAGCTGGGAAGGGTTATGGTCCTGGCCATAGGGTCTGATCAGCCTTATGCTTATTGATACTAAAACTACTGGAGACTGTATGTTCGCATATAGTACATACTGATACTACTGGAGACTATATGTTTATATATAGTCCATCCCTTTATCTATCTTATCTACATGATATGAGTATTGTTTACCTGTTCATTGATCCCAAATTTATATCTTATTGCTTACCGTTGATATCTTTTATTATCATATGCTTATATCTCATATATAATGATGTATGCATGCTCACTGAGTATTTTATACTCACAAAATTAGTGGTTTATAATTTTTACAGGGATGTGTTAGAGGAAGTTGATTCCAAGTCAATTTCTTTTCTGACTTGGGACGTCAAGTACATCAAGGTAGAATTGTATTTGTTAAAGGTCATTAGTGACAATTCTTAGAGCTCTATGGTACTGTGTATAATTGGATGATTGAGTATTATAATGATGTATGAACAGTAAAATATTTAATATTACAGTGACATTCAAAATGTAATGTATAATACATAATGATTGAAAATGTCAATGATAATAAAGTAATAAAGACAGCGACAGAGGTAAATAATAAAATGAAATTTTCATGTTTTGAAAAAGATTTAGAAGTGTTATATATGACTGTTGAACTATGAAGTTGAGGGTATAAGGCTAGCAAATTATTGGGAGTGTAAAAATAATTTTAGTGCAAGCTGTATAATTTATGAAAGACTCGGTTTTGGGTCTGGAATAGTATTAAAATTACAAAGAAAACTCTGACAAATTTTCTGTAAATTTTATAAGAAATAAATGGAATTTAAGTATTGATTAATGAATTAATATTGATTGAATGATTGATAAATGGATTGTTCATAGGTTCTACGGGTTTTCGGTGACCTTAAGTCTACCCGTGCCCTAGGACCGTCGTGGCCGAAAAGTGGGTCGTGACAATAGACCAAGATCCTTGCACTTTGTAGCTAGCATCTAAACTCAAAAGGGTCTCAGCCAAAATTAGACTTGCTATAGTACATATCTAGTCCATTTGAGCTACTAGCTTCACTATCTCAATATCTCCCCAGCTAGGAGCACTGGAAAACATAGTAGTTAGATAGAAAATCAAAGTAAACATCATAAACTTTTGCCTTTTGGGATCTTCAAAGTCTTGAAACTCAGTATCACTACAGTGAGGTCAACTCTATCTCTATAAACCATGGAACTAGCTAGATCATATCCCAAACCAAGTAGTTTCCTAAAATATAGGAAATGCCCAACCTTAGACTCTGGAACAGCTAAGCAAGCATCAGGGTTGCTGCCTAGAATAACACTAAATCCCTCAAAGGTGTGGCATATCTCCTCCATACTAGCTCCAAAGTGGAATAAATGGTTGACAGGATCCCAAAAGTTCACACGGGCATTCAGAAAGTCTCAATCCACTTTTACTCCCCTCAGGGTCAAAGCAGAACTGATCCCATACTTACCTAAATTCATCCGATCAACCTTATCCAAATTCTTGGTCCATAGGAACATGTAGTGACTAAAGTAGTAGGGTTCCATTAGGAAACAATATTAAACTCAAGAAAGCAGAGAGAATTCAAAGAAAAAGTCTGAAAAGCAAAAAAGATAAGTCAATTATGATTTTCACAGAGCAAAAAAGTCTAAATATAGACGAAAAAACTGATTTGGAATGGACTAGGCATTCGTGGCGGCCTCCTTTGGAACTAGGGGCAACATCATGCCTAGCTTACGGCACCGCCAGCTTCACAAGCTGCCCTTAGTGGCAACTCCTCTTCATGGTGGCAGCAGTAGCCCTTCAGTAAGATGGCAGCTCCTCTTCTTCTTGTTGGCAGTTTTGTTTTCTTGGGTTTTAAGCCGTAAGACTCCATAACATAATTGTTGAGGCATTTTGGACATGTATTGCATAAAATTTTAAGCACGACCTTGCATCAAAATTGCATAAAATTTGCACAACAATATAAAAACATCAAGTTGCATAAAAATCAATTTTAAATAAAAGGTGTACAATCGTCATATCATACATACATCCAGCATCCATAAAGCATAAACATCATGTACAAAGTTCAAAATTTCAAAAAACAGAAACAAAAACAAAATCAAAATCTCATGTTGTCTCTATAATGATTTTGATGATATAATTAAAATCCAAAACAAATGTGTTAATCAATATAAATGATTATTTAACTTGTGTTTAAGTTTTTTGTTTCAAAATAGGGATTCACGCTCGTGATTATTATTAACACCCGTGAACAAGATCAAGGTAATGTATGAATTTTACTCAGAAAGGATCTTCAAGCTCGTGAACTTTAATTCACAACTGTTAAAGAATTTCACACCCGTGATTTTATTCATGCCCGTAAATGATTTAAGAATGATTTTGGCTCAGAGACACAAAAAGATTTTTCAAGACTGTAAAAAATTATTCACGCCCGTGAAATATTTTCACGCCTATAATAGTTGTTCACACCTAAGGATGTTTTAAAATTTGAAAATTAGAGTACAAAATTTCAAGGCCGTGAATTTTGGTTCAAGCCCGTGAAGATGAAGCTTCACGACTATGAAAAGTTGTCATGATCACGAATCGGTAGTTGTCTGTCAACGTCAAGGCCGATCTGTTTTAAATATAGCCATTGGAAAAATATTTGGAGGCAAATCTTGCATTAAATGTAACCATAATAGTCACATTTAATCACCATTCATTGAAGGCTATAAATACATGAAGATTTGAAGTTTAAGAGACAAGTGAAGTACAATATCTAAGTGAAATCAAATTGTTAAATTCATACTCTATTTTTTAAACTCTTTAAGCCTTATTTCTTATTCTTTGAGTTCTTACTAGCTTTTGCTAGTTTTAACTATTCATACTTCATTGTATAACTTTGGAATAGTTTTGTATAAGTTTAGGGAGACCTAAAAATCTCTATCTTTGTTATTGAGAGTGGAAATATGAGTTGTAACTCAATGTGTATAGGGTGAAATCCTTGGAAATCTATTATAATTGATTTAGGTGGTGCACTTGATTCAAGTGGAACCTCGATATTAGGTTAATATTGAGAGAAGTGGACGTATGTAATACCCTAAAAACAAAACCTATCATAATTGAACAATAATATAATCAGTTATTGGTTTGGGATCATCGAAATAATTGATTATATTTGTACTCTGTTTATTTGTGGTTAATTTGATGTAGATAATCAAATTGAGGAAGATTGTCATTTTTGCCTACTTTGAGGAATTTGGTGGCAAATCAATTTTGGTGGCTTCTTTGGTGTGCTAGGTGAGTTTAATATGCATCAAATAACATGCCTTATGTGTTAATATGTTGATTGGAAACCTACCTTGAATGCCCCATTTTGGCCGAACCTATGACACTATTCATTGCCTTGTTTTTCCTTTGGAATTTCATGTCATTTTGATCCTTTTAATTGTGTTTAATATTGGCAAATTGATGTTTGTTTTGTTGCCTACATTGTGAGCTATTTGTTGTTTATATGGGCAATGTCAATGTTGCACCATAACCTAGCCAATTTTTCCATCCTTTATTGCACACCAAGTGTTTGATGAAATGACTAGTTCATTTTGTCACAGGCCTATTACTTGTTCATCCATAGGCCTACCATTTGAATGCCATTATAGCCAACGACATTGGCATGCCAATTGTGCCAACCTTTTGTTCATGTATGACCAACCATGTTCCATCCCATTGTTAATTGACAAACTTATTGTTATTATATATCTACTTATAATTGCTAATCCATTGTTTAAATTGCAACTTGATTTGATTGATATTGAGTTATCGATACTTGGTGATACCATTGTTGTTTAATGGTATCTATTAACTTGTTCTATACCTATAATGGCTTAAATGTGATTTGATAGAGTTGCTGCTCCGACAGGGTAGTGAGTACATACTGTCGACAATGTGCACATTGTATAATGATACCCTAGTTGGGAAGGGTTAACAGTCCTAGCCATAAGACCTGATTAGACTTATTTTTATTGATACATGATGGATACATGTTATATGCGTTTCATGGCCCTTTATCTATCTTATCCATGAGATATATTTTTCCATTGATTTGATTATTGATTTTACAGTCATCTATTGTAATTTGATTCTGTACTCTGACATTCTTGAGCAGACTGATACTATTAGTTCATCTGCCTATTGATAATTGACATTCCAGTCTTTATTGTTGATTGATGCATATTAGATTCACTGAGTATCTTATATACTCACCCATTCATTGTTTCCCTTTCCAGGTGCAGAGTAGGTAGGCAGATTCTCGACTGTTGCTTCCTGAGGAATTCTATAGTGTCTTTAGCAGTGTAATTATTTTAAACACTGTATTTTATATGTATATATTTTAGCTTCTCTATGGGTATTGTTTAATGGCATAGTGTCACGACCCAACCTGGGAGTCACGATGGTCCTAGGGTACGGGTGTTGCCTAAGCTACCAGTACCACGAAGAACCCAATTAACTGTATGATATGGCAAGCAATTCATATAATCAACTCAAATATAGCATAATAATTCTATTGAAATTTCGACACCATCTCCTCTAAAATATGACTATACCTCGCTATAAAACAAGTAATAAACACTTCCAATCTCACTTTATAATCATTATCCATATCAACCACCAATATCAACTCAACACATATCTGTTTATCAAACTATATACATCCATAGCATAATTTATATGCAAAACTATAAGAAATATAACCACACACATATATGTCCCTATTTAAGTTACAGTACCATGGATATTACATGATACAGGTAGCAAAAGGCGAGGATAGAAAGTGCCAATGGAATTTGAGCCTCACTACAGTCCTGAAAAACAATAACCACTAAAGGGGGTGAGTATAAAAATACTCAATGAATCTATATACGTAAAAATGCAGTAAATGTTCATAATACCATGGTTACTCACAAATGGCCTGTAGAATCATATAAGATAACAAATAAAGGTGAAACAAGTATCCATATGATTATCCAGTGTACGAGTTAACGCACATTTGATATAACAGGATTGGGTCCAGTGAAAAGTGCAATCGCACTATAATAACACAATCGTGCATAATCCAGTAATCCAGCACTATAATAGCACAATCGTGCATAATCCAGTAATCTAGTATACGTAAGGGAGATCAATCCTTACGGCTAGAGAATATGACACCCTTCCCTAGCAAGGGTCCAATGAATACCAGTGTGCACACGATTGATGGAATTACCCGCTACACCATCGAGGTAGCCCTGTTATAATACCATATGAGTGTGTCTCCATATAACAATAAAAGTAGCATCAATGTAACTCATATAGCTGTGGAACAATCATATATATATCCATAATGTATAATAGAACAAATTGGGGTTAAGTCAAAAAAATGGTCGACGGGCCCAATTATGCTGCCACAACTGACACTCGCCATTACGAGTCCATTTTGGGATTTTTGAGTAGTTTCTGGTTAACTATGTTATCAAAGGATTTAAGTAGACCATGAGGTACCATTTTAAAGCTTAGGGAAAAACTAGAAGAATGGGACAAGTGGGGGCTCAATTGGCTTTTCAGGTTTCATTTTATAGCCAGTCAAAGTTTAGATCATTTTAGGTCATTTCGGTGGGCTTATTTACGAGTCAAAATGCACTGTAGGTACTGTAAGATAGCAAATGCTGGTTTATCATTCCAAATGACATATTATAGCATACATGATGAAAATCATGCATGATTATACATATAGACTCACTTTTAATACAAAAAGATCACTTTATCCCCCAACACTGCTCGTAAGCCCTAATCGGCCCGTCGTTCGACACTCCCAGTTAGAGTACTTGACGGTTCACCGATTTTCAAATATAACACTCCGGTAAGACTCAAAAACATTACAAAAAACATTATACACATCAAAAGACATAAAGTATACACACTAAACATCACATTGTACAATTGACACTTTTCCATTCCTTTATGCATCAAACACATTCTATCACCACATTTGACTTACATTCCATATATTCATCACTTATACACCAAATTAAGAACTTATATACACTTAGTTCAACATTCTATATCAAACATACACCAAATTTCAAGTTTACCCTCCAAGTACTTATATCAAATACCATTTCCATATCTAAACTTACACATTTGCATTATAAACACCATTAATCCATATTCAAACCTTTTCTTCCTAATTACTTCAACCTAACATATTAAACCTACAAACTCAATATGGTTTGACCTAGTTAAAATTCATTCCATTCATTAATTTTTCAACACCAATCATTCAAATAACTTAAATACCTATCAAATGCATAACATTCAATCATATAAACCTATTAAACATCAAAGCATTAAACCATTCCTTTGAACACCATATTTCAGCCAAACATGTTCTTCCACCAAATGGATTTATTTCCATTAAATGACCACTAATTCAATACATATGCATCAATTACAACACATTTGAACCAAAGTTCCATCAAAATAACATCTTTGAATCATACCTTTTCCTATTAGGGTTTCCTTCCAACTTTTTGATTTTCTTCCAAACTAAACACATTTTTGATACTAATTAACATCAAAGAACATCTTAAGAATATAATTAAATCAAAAGAATGATAAAATCACTTACTTTTCCAAAAGTTCTTTGAAAATTTCAAAGCTTTGATTTATCAACTTTTCTTGGTTTTTCTTTGAATCTAAGGATAGATTTGTGTTTAGAATGATGGAATTAACAAGTTTAAATCAAGAAATGAAAGAAAACAACTTGGTTTGACATAGAACAATGGTGGCCGAAACTTGACAATGGAGGAAAGAGAAAGTTTGAATGGTAAATGGCTAAGGAATATGAAGAGATTGGAAAAATCCAACTAAATATCAATGGTATAATCCTATACATTGAGCTTATGGTAAAAATCATGAAACCTAGCTTACTAACCATTCAATTCTTGATCTTTTCATCCAATGGTTTGGTTTAGGTTAGCCTATAATGATACCATAGGCTTGCATACACTAAATAAGTCCATATTCCTTAGAAAAAGACTAAACTACCCCTAGTTCAAATTGGATCCCTATTCGATCAACTTTTCTCAAAATTATTTTCTACCGGCTTTAATCTTCCAATAATAATTCAAATGACCATTATACCACTATTTTCATGTCCTGATATTCTCTTTTACCATCAAATATGATGTTAAATTTCATTATAACTCAAAAGGTGTGAAATGACCATTTTCATCAAAAACTCAATTTTTCTCAATTACTTCCTAACAGCCTTTAAACCCCCTCTATTCATACAATCATATCATATAACATGCATACATGTCAAATTCAAGCATAAACACATTGCAAATCACAACATTTAAGTCAGGTCAAAATTTCCCCAGGTTACCCCTTTATAGTTCAAATTCTAGGTTTTAACTGAGGTGTTACATTCTATCCCCCTAGAAATAAATTCATCCTCGAATTTACGTTAAGGTTATAGGTAGAATAAAAACCTGACTCATGAAATAGGTAGGGGTACTTGTGTCTCATCTCAGCCTCACTCTCCTAAGTACACTCTTCTACCCTTCTGCTACGCCACAGTACTCTAACCATTGGAATACTCTTATTCCGAAGCTGTCTAATCTGATGATCCATAATCTGTACTGGTGTTTTCTCAAATGGCAATGCTTCATCAATTTCAATCTCTTGGATTTGAAGCACATGGGATAGATCTGGAACATACTTCCATAGCATAGGTACATGACCTGTATTATGTGGAAGTGCTAGTTTGTATGAGACATTACCAACCCGATCCAAAATCTCAAAGGGTCCAATATACCTTGGTGACAACTTGCCTTTCTTTCCAAATGTCCAATATACCTTAGTGACAATTTGTCTTTCTTTCCAAATCACATCACTCCTTTCATAGGAGAGATCTTCAGAAATACATGGTCACCCACTGCAAACTGTACCTCTTTTCTTTTTGGATCCGCATAGCTTTTCTGCCTGCTAAAAGCAGTCTTTATTCTTTCATGTATAATAGGAACTTTCTCTATTATTTCTCTGATCAGATCTGGTCCCTCTAACTGCCTTTCACCTGGTTCCACCCAACATATAGGTGATCTGCATTTCCTGCCATACAAAGCTTTATATGGTGTCATCCCAATGGTAGAATGGTTGCTATTGTTGTAGGCAAACTCTATCAGTGGTAGGAAGCGATCCCAACTGCCTTTTAAATCCAACACACATAATCTCAACATATCCTCCAGTGTCTGAATAGTTCTTTCTTATTGTCCATCTGTCTGAGGATGAAATGTTGTGCTGAAATGCAATGTAGTACCCAATGCCTCTTGGAATTTCTACCAAAACCTAGAAGTGAACTGAGTACCTCTGTCAGATATAATCACTGATGGAACACCATGCAACCGCACAATTTTATCCACATAAAGTTGTGTGTATTGTACAGCTGTATAAGTTGTCTTTACCTCTAAAAAGTGAGCTGAATTTGTCAATCTATCCACAATCACCCATACTGAGTCATACCCCTTCTATGATCATGGCAATCCCACCACAAAATCCATCATTACCAGTTCCCATTTCCACTCTGGTAGTTGGGTCTCTTGAAGCAAACTTGAGGGCTTCTGATGTTCAAATTTCACCTGCTGACAGGCTAAACACTTGGAGATAAATTTTGCTACATCACCCTTCATATTTGGCCACCAATAAAATTCCTTCAAGTCATGATACATCTTTGTTACCCCAGGATGAACTGTGTAAGGAGAGTAGTGAATTTCCTTCATGATCTGCTCTTTATACCCTTTAACATCTTGAACACACAATCACCCCTTATATTTTAATATATCTCCCTCAATAGAAAAGTCAGGAGCTTTACCATTTTGAACCAAGTCTTTGATCTTAACATACTGTGGATCTTCATTCTGGGAACTCTTTATCTCATTTATTAGCAATGATTTCACCTGGAGTTGTGCTATCAACACTATCTCCTGCCCCTGTGATTCCAAATCCAAAGTTAAACCCTTAGCCATCAACTCTCATAATTCTCGTACCAAGGGTCCTTCTGAAGCAATCACATATGATAAACTCCCCATTAACTTTCTACTAAGAGCATCTGCCACCACATTTGCTTTTTCAGGATGATACAGAATCTGGCAATCATAATCCTTCAGTAACTCAACCCATCTCCTTTGCCTCAAATTTAGTTCTTTTTGCTGCAAGATGTACTGTAAACTTTTATGATCAGTGTAAATTTCACATCTCACCCCATACAAATAATGCCTCCATATCTTCAGAGCAAAGATTACCGCTGCCATTTCTAAATCATGTGTGGGGTAATTCACTTCATGTTTCTTCAATTGGCATAAAGCATAAGCAATTACTTTCCTGTCCTGCATCAAAACACTACCCAAACCAATCCTCGAAGCATCACAATATATAGCAAAACTGCCTGCCTCGGAAGGAAGAGTTAACATTGGTGCAGTGGTCAAACAAGTTTTAAGAGTCTAGAAACTCTTTTCACATTCATCATTCCATTGGAACTTCACCTGTTTTCGAGTCACTTTTATCATTGGTGCACCTATTCTAGAAAAGTCTTTAACAAACCGGCGATAATACTCTGCCATACCAAGGAAACTCCGTATCTCAATGACTGTAGTGGGATGTGGCCAATTAGCAACTGCTTCAACTTTCTGTGGATCTACTTTTATGCCATCTTTGCTAACAACATGCCCCAGAAATACTACCTCTGTCAACCAGAACTCACATTTTGAGAACTTTGCATACAACTGATAATCTCACAATATTTGTAATGTGATTCTGAGATGCTCATCATATTCCTCTCTACTTCTGGAGTACACCAAGATGTCATCAATGAAGACAATTATAAATTTATCCAAAAATGGCCTGAATACTCGATTCATCATATCCATGAATACTGCTAAAGCATTTGTCAACCCGAATGGTAGCACTAAAAACTCATAGTGCCTATACCGAGTTCTGAAGGCTATCTTTGAAATGTGTTCACCTTTGATCCGTAATTGATGGTACCATGATCTCAAATCTATCTTGGAGAAGAAACAAGCCCCTTGTAACTGATCAAATAAGTCATCAATCCTGGGCAAAGGATACTTATTCTTCACTGCCACCTTGTTCAATTGCCGGTAATCAATACACATCTGCGATGACCCGTCCTTCTTCTTTACAAACAACACTGGTGCTCCCCAAGGTGAACTACTGGGCCAAATGAAACTTTTTTCGCATAATTCCTGTAACTGCTTTTTCAATTCCTTCAACTCTGGTGGTGCCATCCTATATGGTGCAATGAATATAGGATCAGTACCAGGATATACCTCAATTTCAAACTCAATCTCCCTCTCTGGTTGCAGTCCTGGAAGATCATCTGGAAATACATTAGAAAATTCTTTCACCACTGGAATCTGCTCTATCTCTTTAGATACACTTGTAATGTCAATCACTGAAGCTAAATAAGCAATACATCCCTTTTTCATCAATCTCTCTGCCTGTACTGCAAACAATAACCCCAATATGTGGTTGTTAACCTCCCCCTGAAAAATAAACTTTTCCTGTCCATCGAGTCAAAATTTATACCATTTCCATATCTAAACTTACACATTTGCATTATAAACACCATTAATCCATATTCAAACCTTTCCTTCCTAATTACTTCAACCTAACACATTAAACCTACAAACTCAATATGGTTTGACCTAGTTAAAATTCATTCCATTCATTCATTTTTCAACACCAATCATTCAAATAACTTAAATACCTATCAAATGCATAACATTCAATCACATAAACCTATTAAACATCAAAGCATTAAACTATTCCTTTGAACACCATATTTCGGCCAAACATGTTCTTCCACCAAATGGATTTATTTCCATTAAATGACTACTAATTCAATACATATGCATCAATTACAACACATTTGAACCAAATTCCATCAAAATAACATCTTTGAATCATACCTTTTCCTATTAGGGTTTCCTTCCAACTTTTTAATTTTCTTCCAACCTAAACACATTTTTGATACTAATTAACATCAAAGAACATCTTAAGAACATAATTAAACTAAAAGAATGGTAAAATCACTTACTTTTCAATTGTTCTTTGAAAATTTCAAAGCTTTGATTTATCAACTCTTCTTGGTTTTTCTTTGAATATAAGGATAGATTTGTGTTTAGAATGATGGAATTAACAAGTTTAAATCAAGAAATGAAAGAAAACAACTTGGTTTGACATAGAAAAATGGTGGTCGAAACTTGACAATGGAGGAAAGAGAAAGTTTGAATGGTAAATGGCTAAGGAAGATAAAGAGATTGGAAAAATCCAACTAAATATCAATGGCATAATCCTATACATTGAGCTTATGGTAAAAATCATGAAACTGTAATACCTCAGCCTAATCTGGACCTAACCATTCAAGAGAACCTTAGGGGGGAGATTTTTCTTTTCTTTTGAATGTGTTATTAATATGCATTTATGTATGAAATTGATAATTATGCATGTTATTTGAATTAGTTTTAGGCATAGAAGTGGTCTAGAGGCTGTTAGGACTTAATCGGAAAATTTTGAGTTTTTGATGAACTGGGGGCAAAATGGTCATTTTTTCCCGTCGAATTTTAATGGATTTAATATCATATTTGGAGGTAGAAAAGAATTTAAAGACTTGAAAATGACATTATTTAATTTACTTGAATATTAGTTAGAGAAATAAACCCGGTTGAAAAATGATTCCCAGCAAATTGTGCAATTTCGGTGTTTCGGTTGCACTAGGGGTATTTTGGTCTTTTCCATTATAATATGGAGTTATTGAGTGTGTGCAACCTTAAGGTATTAGTATAGGCTTGATTAAATCTAACCATTGGATCAAAT
>CANXYC010109734.1:0-19735 GCA_948193065.1 Aleurites moluccanus | reverse complement strand
ATGATTCGATATTCAGTTTCTTATTGCATGATGTTCATTTCTTACTGAGTTGAAGGCTCACTCCTCTTCTGTGGATTTCAGGTGATAGCTTAGCTCGTGAGGGAGCTAATAGAGAGGATCGGGCTTCTTGACTTGTTTACTCCAAGAAGCTTCATTGTAATAACTTTTGAGATAATTGTGTATATTTAATTAATGGTATTATGATAAAATATGTATTGGAGTATACTCTATAGCTCCGTAGTTAGTCATTCGAGGATACTAGTATATTTTGATGTATGGTTGTTACCTTTTTGGGTACTCTTGTTCCTCAGTGATGTGAGATGTCTCTTTGATCATTAAAGAACAAGAGAAAAATATGAAATGATAATAGAAAGATATGATTGATTTTAATTATATGTATGGACATGATAGATGTATGGTAATATATGATGTTGCAATGTATATGATGATGATGAGGAGATCCATGATTTGTGAGTTCTACGGGTTTATGGTGGCCTTAAGCCTACCCTTGCCCTAGAACCGTTGCACCACTGGAGTTGGGGTGTGACACACATTTCCAAATTTCTTCTTTAATGCTATGAAAATAGAGCTACAATATTCTGCTTACTCACAGATATCAAAATTCTCAAAACTCTTTATAACAACCAATTCATTTCTCTTCCTTTCCAAATCAATTCAAATCAAAATTAAAGTCTAAATCAAATTTTAAAGGTCACAGAGCATCTAAACACTCTAAATAGACAATGGTAATAAAAATCAGAGCAGAATATATATCACAAACAATTCAAACTTATACAAAGAATGAAATTTAATTATATAATCAACTCATAACACATTAGATAGAGGGTATTACAAGGGACCCCCAAACTAAAGAGAGGATAAAAAAAAGTGGAAAACACCTTACCCCTGAGCCTATTACTTCATATAAGCTTCATTTTGTGGGCCCAATTTTTTATAAAGAGGTTCATTATAGCCTTTTTAATATGTCTTTCCTATTTATAATTGATCATTTAGGAAGAATATTTCATGATTATCTTTTCTATAATGTAAAAAATATGTAATAGATCTTTTTCCATAATAAAAAATGAGAAACTTTAGGAAGATGATTTCTTTCTTCCTATTTTGTCGAAGCGTCTATAAATAGACATCTCCACCATAAAAAAAATAAAATAAAATAAAAAGAGGAACTTTGGACTAAGCTTTGGAAAATAAAACCTAGGAAGAAGATTTATTAGAGCATTATAATAAAATAATTTGGGCTTGGGGAAAATATCTTTAGAAAGGTGAATATTACATAACTAAGAATTGTTAATCTTTCCATTCTTTATATTTGGGTTAAGATCATTAAATTTTATTTGGAGTAGCTCTTGCTTTGAAATTCATCTAAATTACAAGTATGTAGTATGTAATTCAATTATTTTTATAGTTTCTATTCATTCTTGATCATCATCATCATCTATTTCTTATGTTTTACTCATCATAGATATGTGATTTGCCATGTTACGGCCTCATATCAATTGATGTGACTCCATTTTGATTTAAGGTTTGATTCCATATTTCAATAATATATTCATAATTATAATCATGTTTTATTCATGATTTTATAATTTCTCATTTATTTCTAATTTTTCTTGAGTTTATGGCGTAAAAATAAAGTTTTTATTAGAAAATTGGCTTAAATGGTGATTTTATGTTCTTGATATGATTCTTAGTTTAAATATTATTTTATAATTAAAAATATGCTTCTGAATGAATTATATAATTTTCATATAAAATATGGTTCAAAATAGAATGTTTTGAAAGTTTTGATTAAGTTTGTTATTAAATGGTAATTCGTAGTTTTTTGAGTTTTGATGTACAACAATAATTTTATTTGATCCATTTATTATTTTCGAATGATTTTATCCTATCTTTATATTTGATTTAATAAAAAAGGTCAAGAATCGAAGATATCTATATCTAATTTTCATATAGAATCACAAAAATGGAGCAAACTAGAGTCACAGAGTCGTTTTACACTAAAAAGGCTAACTTTTACTTGTCTATTCAGTTATGTTATATGCCTATAAGTTACCTCCAATCCGGAAGACTTCCATAAGTGATTTGAGCCTCTCTAGAGGCAATTTACCTTACTTTTGGGACTATTCTTTTTCTTTTTATCCTTTGGTTTATTATGGATTAATATCCATTACTCATTTCTCCTTCCCTTTCATATTATTTTTTTATTTTTGGGCTATCAAGTTGCAAACCTTGCTATAATTATTTTATTTGAATTATGTTGCTTATTTATTGATTATTTTGGGTGCATATTTGAGAGTTTTATTATTTATTATATAAAATAATTTTGTTAAACAATGTAAATAGAATTATACAACAATCTCAAATAGATCAACACAAAGTAAAAATGACCTCCAAAACCCATAATTTATCATGCTTCTATTCATAATGGGAGGTTGGGCTTACTAAGGATCTCCTATTCTTGAACCAATCTTGTAACCAATGTCTTTGAACGTATTCGAGTGGCGACTCTTAGACCATGAAAGTGACAAAGTCTCACTGAAAATTGAGTGTGAAACCTAATAAGCCGCTCATAATGACGACTTTACTAGGGAACATATAAAGAGATGGTTGATTCTAGTTTGGGACTACTATCTATTTTTCTTGTCATGTTTGCATCATCACACTCACCAGCTGCACCCTTTTTGGGAACACTTTCACTCAACCAAAATGCTCATTTTGAAGCCTTATATTATCAAAACAAGGTATAAGGACAAAATAAGTATAAAGTCACTTACTGACAAGTTTGTTTTAGGTATATCAAAGGTATTACACAATTGTTTGCACCAATGGTTCCCATTAGGAGTTTTGTTTGAGATACCATTAGTGAGAGCCTTAGCCTTTTCAACCCGATTAAGCCATATATTGACCATTAAAAAACTTCCCTTCGGATGAATGGACCTTAAAAATAGTTTTATCTTCCCTTCAATGGTATGTATCATATGATTCTTTTGATGAAATCCAAGATCTTTTAGGCCCAAAATGAACTATGACCCATGTTATTCAAGTTGTTTATAGGCATGCTTTATATCGAAGTCTAAGGGTTATTTGCATACCTTTCTTTCTCTCTTTGATTGAAATGGTCAAAGCCAAACACTATGAGAAGAGATTCAACTACATTTGCAGGAGGAATAAGGTTGGAAGGAAGATTATTGAATATGCATGTATTTATTACTAACTAAATTCATACATCGTGCATAGAATTAGGCTATTCATTATAATTAACCCCTTATGATTGTTGCCTTTTAGGAACCATCTTTAAGGTGTCTAACTTTGAAAATGATGAATCAATTAAGAGGATTTTAAGGTTCAAAATGAACCTTATGATGAAAGATGTCAAGGCGACAATTAACAGTATAGTGTGATATGAGGTGGACCATATAATGGATGAAATCAAAGCTGAAATCAAACAAACCATCTTGGAAAGATTGGGGATATTATCTATGCATTTGGAAAAGCTCAATACCAAAAATGATAGGGGACACTCTAGTCCGAAGACCATTGAAGATAGAACTCATGTGCAACCAAAGAACTTCATTCATTTAGAGAAATCAATGTCTGAAATCTTTGAAAAGCTAGAAGAAGAAAGTTTGTTATAGCCTTTGGATCCAAAGCCAATGCTCAATCCATTGCCAAAAAAGTTTAACCCTAATGTCTATTGCCAATTTTATCAATTGCTAGTCATGATACCAACTATTGCATTCATCTAAGACATGAAATCTAAGACCTCATTGATGAAGGAAAGCTTTCCATCTTAACCATGAAGTTTGAAGCATGAAGATCTTTAACCAAGTTAGCTAGCACTTGTTAGAGTTAGAAAGTGTTAATATATTGCTATGCATATATAATATTCTTTTCTCTTTCTAGCTACAATTGTCAATACATTATTTTTGACACTTGAAATGAGTTGTGAGATAAAAGAAAAAGATAAAGAAAGAAAAGAAAATTAAAAAATAAAATAAAAAAGGAAAACCCTATTAGGATTTCAATAATCTTATGCAAAAGTTAAGGGTGATGAGAGAAAAATAGCTAGCTAGAAAACCTTAAAAGACTAACTAATAACAAAGGCATAAAAGACTAGCTAATAATAAGTGTCTAATGCAAGCTACTAAGATCAATGTGTTTAAATAAGTTCATCTTTAATCATCATTCAAGGAGATTATTTGGACTAAGGAATTTAAAGAATGAAAAATGGAGATGGATGCATTAGAATTTTGCATTATTATATTTCATTTGTTACATTACATACATATATGACATATATACATTATGTAATAACTCATTTGTTTTGATAGTCATCTTAGTTTCCATTTTACAGTCTTCTTAGTTTCCATTTGAGTTTAGCATTCAAAGCATTCAAACCCATGAAGCTCCGTACTGAATGATAACCTAAAGAACTTATAAATAATGAGAGAGATTATTAACCCACTTTTGTCTTTAAGTTTGATTTAATGAAAAACGTTGAGAATTGGAGGTATTTATGCCTGTTTTTAATATAAAATCGTAAAAATGGCGAAATCAGTATTAGAGAGTCGTTATGCACCAAATGATCAAAGGTGGAGCCATTTGGGCCCAAAGGCTCCAGAGGTAGTTATTTGGCCCTAAATGGCCAGAAGGCCTCCTTTCTTTGTTTGTTCAGTTTTGTTTTGTGCATGCAAGTTCCACCAGTCCAATAGACTTCCAAAAGCAATTTGAGCCTTTCTAAATACTCATTCCTTTTTCTCTTTAGGTCCATTATAGATTTGTCACACCCCGACTCTAGTAGTGTGATGGTCCTAGGGCAAGGGTAGGTTTAAAGCCAGCATAAACCCGTAGAATATTCATATCCTGGATCTCATACATATCATATATCCATATCATACATAGTTATCATCATGTATAATTATTTCTATGAATCATATAATCATCATTCATGCATTTTCATATATCATCATATGATTTTCTCTTGTTTCTTACTGATCAAAAGATACATCCCACATCAATAAGGAACAAGGGCAACCCACAATGTATCAATTCATACATCAAAATAATATCATTCTCAACATCTAACTACAGAGCTCTAGAGTATACTCCTCGTACATATAAATACCATAATACAAAATAAAATACATCAAAAGTATTACATAGAGTCTTCTTGGAGGAATGAATCAATAAGCTCTGTCTTATATGTTAGCTCCCTCTCGAGCTACACTATCACCTGAAATCCACAGAAGATGAGTAAGCCTTCAACTCAGTAAGATATAAACATGCAATGTAAAAGTCAAGCCAAAGGAACATGGGTATGGAAGTTTCATAAAATTATGCTTACAAGAATATAAGTGCTCACAATCGAATAGCACTATCAAATCATATAATAAAATTGTCGTCATCATCAGAACGTATCAGTAGCCTTGCTACCTTATCGTAACACATATACTTGATCGGGCATATGCTTAGAGCTCATGGCCCCCTTTAAGTGGAACACTGATAAAAATCCTATCAGCTGGGCTCCCAAAGTGTACAATAGACTAATGAATTTACTCTCATTGGAAAGTGCGTTCTATACATATGCATATCATAGGTCATATAGGTTGGTTTTCACAAGAATCATATTTATCACAAGACCATCAACATATAAACATGAATTCATTCAAGTTAGCAAATAGGTTTCATATAAGCTTGGTCCAAAAAAGAATGACCAAGTCATTTACAACATATAAAGTGAATATATGGAACAAATTATCATTCGTTTGAGAACATCATAAGAAATTCATTTAATAGGTTAACAATACAATATTTCATAACATGAGAATCATGTACATGTACATTAGAAAGGATTGAATAATCAATTTCAAGGAAACAACATGTATATGCAATGTTTATACTTACCTCAAAGCAAATTATCCTTGTATTTCCCTCAATTACTTGTACATTCAATAATCTTCTCTATTTCCTTGAGTTCTCCTCTCCTATGTCAAGTCTCCAAATACTCACAATTAGGGTTTATACCCAATAATATTCATACATAGTAAATACTTATGATTCTAATCATCTTTTAGAATTCTAATATGTTTTCTAACATCAATTTAATCACTTATTAAAGAAATGTGGAAGATTGGAATGAATAGCTACTATTTAACCAAAACCCTAAATCCATATATATCTTGCTTATAATCCATAATAAATACTAATGTTGCTCTTAAACATCTACACTTAACTTATATTAATCTATTCTAACCATGTATTAACTTATCTTGACTTAAATTTGAGTTTGGAACAAATATCTTGAATTGGAGAATCCTTGAGAAGTTGAAATATTGATGTTTCTTAGTAGTTTAATCCTTGTTTCTTGTGTTAATAGAGATGAAATAAGTATTTGAATAGAGAATTTAATGAATTTATGGGTGGGTGAAGTGTTGTCACACCCCAAAACCAAAAGTGTGACGGTCCCAGAGCAAGGGTACGCTTAAGGCAACCATAAACCCATAGAACCCAAACCTGGATCATCAATCATCAATGATATTCTATAACCATACATTATACTTCAATATATATGGATAATCCACCAATACAAAATTACTTATTCCTTATCGATCAAAAGATAAAATACCATCATCAATAAGGAACAAGGATTACCAATAAGCTCAATCATATCTCAATCTAATATAATTCAATCTACGGAGCCACTATGATTAATATTCCGAAATAATACAAAACATCAAATGATTATCGAATCAATACATTAGCTTCTTGGAGAGAGAAAACAATCAAAAAGCTCTGTCTATCCTGTCAATAGGTTCTCTATCACCTGAAATCCACAATAAAAGAAAAGGAATGAGTCAAAAACTAATAAGTTATGAAAATGAAATATTACTTAGGGTTTTACATTGATTGATCACAAAATAGATTGACTTCAATATATATATATATATATATATAACAATGGTAACAAAGGTTTATGAGAAATTAACAAAGGTTTATGAGAAATAAGATTACATTCAATGACATATATATACGTGCCTACAAAGAAATGGCACCCATCAATGTGACGATAGAACAACCATCAATCCATACCATTCATCCATCGAGATACTATGATCTCAAACCAATCGTATGTTTGATCAGAACATACGTCCCAGGGCCGATAGGCCTCCCCTAGGTAAAGTCACTGATACAATTTTACCTTATCAGCTAGGTCACTAGTGTACACAATCCAATGATTTCTCCCTCATTGAGAAGGTGTTTTAAATCGTCAATAGCCATACAATCGATACAATGAACAATGGGTGGGTCTAGAGACCTCACCTTATCAATATCATTAACAATATTTAATAGGTTTTCAATAATTTCATATGACTCAAATGATCTTTCAAAGAGAATACATGGCCTAAGGCCCTATGATATTACAATATCAAAAATAATAACATTCAATATGAAATCTAGTCCAAGAATAATGACTAAACTTCATTCAAGAACAATATTAACAATTGTAGATTTCATAACAAAGAATAATTATCCCATAACTTACCTCAATCCAAAGCAATTAGTCCCACTATCAACTAAATCAACAATCTTTAGGTCCTTGGGTTCACCAAGTCTAAAACAACAAATTTCCAAAAATGGGTCAATTAGGGTTTCTTTCCACAAAATTAATATACAAAGAATTTTAGGATTATGTGCTCCTTAGTACTCAATAAATTGATTTCTAATACCAATTAAACCATTAAATGAAAAATTACTATTCACCATATTATTCACATAAAATCATTAAATCTCACAACTCCCATTTCAAATATAATTAATGGTAACAAATGCTTATAAAAGACTACCTACAATCTATAAACAACTAATCTAACAATACTATAACCCATAAACAACTATAAAAGCAAGATATAGGATTTACCTTCAAAACCCTAGAAAAAGATTTCTTGAGAAGGAATGCCCTTGAAATGATTTGATGCCTTATAATGTGTTTCCCATGAAGAATCCTCGAAGGAAATGGCTATTTAGATGATTAAAGAGCAATAGGGCTAGTTGAGCAAAGGAAAGAAATGAGAAGAAGAAGAAAATGAAATTTGGTTTCCGGTTCAAAAGTCTGAAAAATAACTTATATTTATAGAGCCCGAAGTCTCACGCTCGTGAAGAATGAATTCACGCCCATGAAGAACGAATTCACGCCCGTGAAGAATAAGTTTCATGCTCGTGGGATAAATTCACGCCCGTGAACACTCAAAAGGTCAATTTCTCGTATTTGAACAGAGAGCAAAGTTTTAGAGTTCACGCCCGTAAAATGTCAAAATTCAAATTAACGATCGTAAGAAGAGTTCACTCCCGTGAAAACAACAGGTTCAAACTCACCAAGGAAAACACTTCTCAAAACCATTCTAACACTCACCATAACAACTCTAAATAATATCTATAACAAAGAAACAATTCTATAATAATCAATCAATATAACCTATAACCATAATCAATACAATCTATAATCATGGGACCATCGATAACCTCATGCAACCATGCAAATTGAAATCTTGGGTGTTACAAATTAACATAGATAACTTATTTTTATGATGAGTTAGAATTAAATACATCTAATTCAAAAACTAGGTATTGGCATAATTTCTAACTCAAGTCTAAATTGTCACGTCCCACTTTTGGGGCGCAACTTATGTTCTGTTTAACAGTCATTTCAGGCAGTCTACACTTATGACCTAATATCTCATAAATCATAAATCCAATTGAAAAACCCTTTTACCGGATTATAAATAAGACATAAGTGAACACTTTTTATATTGAAAAATTCTTCTAATTCTATCTCTGTCATTATGTATAATAAAAACACAGTAGCATTTTTCAGAAATCCTAATTCCTGGTCAGATACAATTTTTACTCAATAACTCTTTTCTCACTTCGAATTTTACAAATTAATTTTATAAAAATCTAATTAACATATTAATCTACAACTTTCGTGTTTTGGCTATCCTTAAATTCAGTCATTAAAATTTCGTAATATTAGCCATAATTTACTGCCTCAAATCAGATTTCAGAAACTATACAAACTCTAACTCATTCTTTACATTTTTAGCTTAATTACCTCAATTATTTTCCAAATCAAATCTTAGAACTCTTAAATTAAACTAAAAACTAAAGTTTAGGAAATTTACCTTAAACTTGAACCATTAAATTCCTTCTCCTTTTTGTTCCACCAAATATCTTCACATAATCTCTATCAACTTCCTTTCTTCACTTCTCTTTCTCTCATCAATTTTCCTATCTATTTTTGTTGGTTTATTTGGAAGAATTAGCAAACATATTTCTTTGGTATTTCCTCCATTAGTGGTTCAGCCAAAAAAACTTTTCCCATAGCCATTCTCTTCCTCTTTTTACATACACCAAAAACCCAACTTAAAGATAAAAATAGAATTTTCTAGATTTTGCCTATTTGTCATCTTTTCATTATTTTGATAAATTAATTAATTATTGCCCATAAAAAATCCTCTCCATCACACACCATGGCAAGCCACATATGCTCCTTTCTAGAATAGGTAGGTCCCACAACTTTACTTAATTGCAATTTGGCCCAAAATTTTTCTTTTTTATATTTTGACCCCCAAAACTTTCTGTAATTTATTTTGTCTATTCTATTTAGATTCAATTTCAAGTGTGGGGAGTGAAATATCTTATTTTGGGTTGTTCTATCATTTAAAAAGAGTTGTTGGTCATTTATGGATCCCAGACAGTGAATTTTCAAAATTGCCCCCAAAGTTGCTATAAATTACAATTTTGCCATTACTCTTATTTTCAGCATTCCATAATATTTTCCGACTCTTTCTTTTCAGCATAATTTTACATAAAATTAACTAATTTAATCCCCTCAGTTCTAGGTCAGAAATTCTTAAATTATTCAGACTGCTATTTCCCTGGCAGTGTAATTAACATCTGCATTTTTCGGGACAGTATCTCAAAAGTGGCCCGTTTGAGGCTCAAAAATTCCTGAGTATTACACTCTACCATTCTCTATATATTTCAATAATCGATTGAGCCTATTCATACTTCAATTAATGCTTCATCAATTACTGTAATTCAATATATTCATATGTTGTCTGTTGTTCTATTTGCTGAGGTATTACATAAATCCATCCATGTCTATATTTATGCTTCTATTTACTTAAATAATCATCTAATATTATCATACTAATCATATTGAATGAAAAAGGAAGCAAGTTTGAATTAATTACCTTAAGTTTCTTCAAAATTTCAACTTTGGCTCTTTGAATTATTTAGGGTTTTCTTTAGGTTTTAGTGGAAATTTTTAATGTCCATAGTATATGTAGGTATTAAACAAGGCATAAAAATTATTTGATTCAAATTTGGGGTTGATTTAATGGAAAAATTTTTGGTTGGGAAGAAGAAAAATGGAGGTTAGGGAAAAGGAGGAGGGAATTTCGGCCACCAAGGAGGAAGAAGAAGAAGAAATTTTGGGACATTTTAGAATTATCTAGAATTTATGAGATATTTTTAAATTTTTTGGTATTTATAATTTAGCCCCTAAATTTTTGGTAATTATATTTCAACTCTAAATTTTTTAATATTTATATTTTGACTCCAAATTTCACTTTTAATACTACTATCTTCTATAATTTGTATTTATTGAAAATTTTTTGTTCCATAATTTATTTAGTGAAATTCTGTGTTAATTAGGTATTTTAGATATAAAATTTGAATTTTAGGTACCAAATTATTATTTTATGTCTAACTGTCTAAGGACTATAAAATCAACTACACTAATTATGAGGTCCTATTTGTAATTATCGAAAAAAATTTTGAGGTGTTACACCGACTTACTACTAAATGACAAAACTACAATATGATAACTGTAACTGTTATAAAGTAAGGATTATAAGCCTACCTGTCAAGCAGAACCTGAACAAAATATCAACTTTCTGCCACTTAGGGCTACCATCATCCATATAATATCATCATCATCAAATTTCAGCTTAACAAAATAATAACAGAACTACAACCATAAATCCAACACTAAAAATAACAATACAGAGATCTAAAAATTTTAATACAATGAATATAAAATAATTATATTAACAAAATAAAACAATTCATCTTCCTGAGGAATAAAAGGCAGAAATATTCAATTTAAAAACTTAATCTCTTTAAGCTCGACCTGGAACCTAGAAAAATATTTAAAGATAGATGAGCGTTCGACTTAATGAGTTGATATAAAATAATTTAACATGCAATCCTTCATTTATCTATATGACGTGTCACAACACATGTAAACATGCATAAGCATACATAACATACATGATAAAAAATGTCTGTGAAATCCAACCACATCTATGTTTTAGTTTATTATAAATGGGAAGCCGCCGATCCTTCCCTTGGTTCTCTTAAAATTTAACTATGGGATCAGGGTGAGACCAACTCAAACCAGACATCCATATATTCTCTTATCCATGTCTAGGGGGCCACGGTGAGACATTCTCTAACTAAGCAATCCCTGTAATTACATCATCATCATCATATCATATCATGTTATATCATTAATGTTTTTCGTGTTAGTACAGTTGGATTTCATATCATCCTATTTTCATCGCAACCACATACATACATATCATTCAACATCAAATAATATGACATAAACATACATCATGCTTCTAAATCTAACGTAATAGTGATAGCTTATATATATATATAAATATATTGTCACACCCCAACTCCAGTGGTGCGATGGTCCTAGGGCAAGGGTAGGCTTTAGGCCACCATAAACCTGTAGAACACTCATATCCTGGATCTCATACATAATACATATCCATATCAAATATAGTTATCATTACAAATATTCATTTCTATGATTCAAGTAATCATAATTCATACATTTATATTCATCATCATATGATTTTCTCTTGTCCTTTACCGATCAAAAGATACATCTCACATCAATAAGGAACAAGGGCAACCCAAAATATAACAGTTCAGACATCAAAATAATATCATCCTCAATATCTAACTACGGAGCTCTAGAGTATACTCCTCATATATACAATACCATAATACAATTCATATATATATGTATATATATATATATATATATATATATAATTACAATGGAGGCTTCTTGGAGGAATGAGTCAAGAAGCTCGGTCTTTTATATTAGTTCCCTCTCGAGCTACACTATCACCTGAAATCCACAGAAGAGGAGTGAGCCTTCAAACTCAGTAAGATATGAACATGCAATACAAAGATCAATCCAAAGGAAAGGTTAATCCAAAGGAACATGGGTAAGAAAATATCTTAAGGTTATGCTTACAAGAACAAAAGTGCTCACAATCGAATAGCACTGTCAAATCACATGATAGAACTGCAGAGTGCATCAGTAGCCTTGCTACCTATCACAACAGAGCACATCAGTAGTCCTTGCTACCTTATCGCAAACGGATGCTTGGTCGGGCATACGCCTAGAGCTCATGGTCCCCTCTAGGTAGAACACTGATAAAAACCATATTAGTTAGGTTCCCAAAGTGCATAATGGACCAATGAATTTACTCTCATTGGGAAGAGCGTTCTATTCATATCATGGGTCATATAGTTGAAATCTCACAAGAAAACATATTGGTCACAAGATTATCAACATATAATATAAATTCAATCAAGTTACAAATAGGTTTCATATGAACTTGGTCCAAGGAAAGATGACCAAGTCATTTACAATATATATATATGGTAGTCACTTGGAATAAATTATCATTTGTTTGAGAATATCATGGGAATTTCAATTAATAGGTTAACAGTACGCTGTCATTCAACATGTGAATCATATATGTGGACATTAAGAAGGCTTGGACAATTTATTTCAAAGAAGCAATGTGCATATGCAATGTTCATATTTACCTCAAAGTAATTTATCCTCAGTTACTTATACAGTCAATAAATCTCCTTTAATTCATTGAGTTCTCTTTTCCTATGACATTTTCCCCAAATGCTCAAAATTAGGGTTTCCTCAATTAACAATACATAATATGATTCTTTATAATTTTAATCATCTTATAGCCTCTATTATTGTTTCCTAACATCAATTTATTTCATCTCTTAAAGAAAATATGAAGTTTGAGGACATACTTACTATTCACATCACTATTCATCAAATTTCATAAATTCTAGCATCTTGAATATTAATCAGATTAATAGTTTTAAATACTTATAATAGAGTCTATATACTCATATAGATCTATTCTATCTATTAAAAATTCTTAATCTAAAGAGAAAATAAAGTTTGGAGAAAATCACCTTATTTTCCCCAAAACTGAGTTTTTGAAAAATTTGACTTGAAAATAATGATCACAGCCTTGAATGCGCTAACTTAATGATTCAATGCATAAATTTGGACTATTAATGCATTAGAAACAAATGTGATAGATTTGAGAAATATAGGAGAAGAAACGAGAACGAATGAAGAAAAGAGAAGAAGAAGTTATCGTGAAATTAGCTATTGCTTCTCCTTTTAAAATAGGCTACTGCCTCTCAGCTTCCCGCTTCTCCAAACTCACTTTGCAATTCCGCTTCGCATGTCCCACTTCGCATGTCCACTTCATATATCACACTTCGCATATGCCACTTTGCATATCCCACTTCGCATATCCCACTCGCTTATGCCACTTCGCATATCCCACTTCGCATATGCCACTTTGCCAAAGTCCACTTCACGTATCTCACCTTGCCAAGTTCCACTTCGCCAATGCCACCTCGGCAATACCACTTTGCATATCCCTCTTCGACAATGCCACCTCGGCAATGCCACTTCGCATATCCCTCTTTGGTAATGCCCATTTTGGCGAGCTGGAATACTGCCTCGCTAGCCATCCCGCCGTCTCACACTAAAATGGCTCACGAGCGAAATAGAGAAGTCCAAATGTCCTTATTCTTTTTCCCAATTAACTTAAAAACATAGAGCTACAATTCCATACTTACCTTTCCAGCTCGATCAGCCCCTAACCATTTTCAGAAAGAAAATAATAACAGACTCAAATTTTCACATTCTCAGAATACATAACAAACTTACTGCAGGAATTATAGAATTAAATAAACTCTGATCAAGGAGCATATCTCTTCACACACACAGAATTTTCCAGAATAATTTTACAGATTTTATAAATAGTATAAAAATCTGCAACTCTTATGATTTACACTTTTCTAATTTATTCTTTTAAAGTCACAAAACAAACTCACAAAAATTCTTCCTGCATACCAAAAATTCTAAAATTCTCCAAAATATTAATCTATCCACAACATCTCAATAATCAGAAATAAAAATAAAAATAAAAATAATCAAATATTTATTAACGGGTATTACATTCTTCCCCCCTTAAATAAATTCGTTCTCGAATTTTAAAGAATCTACCTTAAACTTGAAATAAATGGGGATAATTGGCTCGTATAGACTGCTCACTCTCCCAAGTACACTCTTCCATTACTTGATTTCTCCATAGAACTTTAACCATTGATATATCTTTATTTCTCAGCTTCCTGATCATTCGGTCCATAATGGCAATTGGAACTTCTTCATACGTCAAATATGGTTGAAGATCCACTGCTGGAACTTGTAGTACATGAGAAGGGTCGGCGACATACTTCCGAAGCATCGATATATGGAATACCGGGTGCACACTATCCATACTAGGTGGCAAAGCTAACTTGTATGAAACCTTTCCAATCTTGCTCAGAATTTTAAAGGGTCCAATAAATCGTGGAGATAGCTTCCATCTCTTTCCAAACTGTAGAACCTCTTTCATTGGTGAGATCTTTAAGAACATTAGATCTCCAATGGAAAACTGAAGGTCTTTTCTCTTCGGATCGGCATAACTCTTTTAGCGGTTGAAAGCTGTCTTTAATCTCTCCCTGATCAGCGGAATCTTTTCTGACGTATATCTTATCAATTTTGGTCCTTCGATATACTTTCCTCTAACCTCATCCCAACACAAGGGAGATCTGCATTTCCTGCCATATAATGCATATTAAGGAGGCATCTGAATCATGGAATGATAGTTGTTGTTGTAGGAAAACTCTATCAATGGCAAGTGCTTATCCCAATTTCCTCCAAAATCTAGAGTGCACATCCTCAGCATATCTTCTAGAGTTTGGATGGTCCTCTCTGATTGCCCACTTGTTTGCAGATGAAATGTTGTACTGAATTCAAGCTGTATACCTAAGAACTCTTGTAATTTCTGTCAAAATCTTGAGGTGAACTGAGTACCTCTATCTGAGATGATCAAAACTGGAACTCCATGCAGCCTGACAATCTCATTGATATAAATCTATGCATATTGAGAAGCCGTATAAGTTGTCTTGACTAGCAAGAAATGAGCTGACTTGGTTAATCTATCAACAATAACCCATATTGAATCATGGCCTCTTGAAGTCCTTGGTAATCCAACCACAAAATCTATAGTTACTCTCTCCTATTTCCATTCTGGCAATGGCAACTCTTGAAGTAGTCCTGAAGGCTTTTGATGCTTGAACTTGACTTGCTGACAAGTTAGACATTTAGCTACATATTTTGCAACATCTCTTTTCATTCCACTCCACCAGTAAGAACTCTTGATGTCATGGAACATCTTTGTTGCACTTGGATACACACTATAGTTAGAATGATGAGCTTCCTTGAGAATCACATCCTTCAATCCATCCACAGCCGGAACACATAATCTATTGCCCAGTTTCAACACACCATCAACTATGGTAAAGCTTAGAGCTCTCTCTGTCCCTACATCATTCTTTAGCTTTACCAACTGAGGGTCATTATCTTGTGCTTCTCTTATCTGATAAATAAGAACCGATTTGACTTGGAAATGGGCTAAAAGCACTCCTGAATCTGACATATTCAAACTAATTCCCATCTCATGCAATCTTTGCACTTCTCTCACTAGAGATCTTCTACTCACTTAGATATGGGTTAAGCTTCCCAAAGACTTCCTACTCAATGCATCTGCACTACATTAGCTTTTCCTGGATGGTATAATATTTCACAGTCATAATCCTTAAGCAATTCAACCTACCTTCTCTACCTAAGGTTAAGATCTTTCTGCTGAAATATATATTTCAAACTCTTATGATCTGTGAAGATTTCACACTTCTCTCCATACAGGTAGTGTCTCCAGATCTTTAATGCAAATACTACTGCAGCCATTTCAAGATCATGTGTAGGGTGATTCACCTCATGCTTTCTCAACTGTCTCGAAGCATAGGCTATCACCTTACCATGCTGCATGAGCACACAACCAAGCCCTACTCTTGATGTATCACAATACATCGCAAATCCTCCTTCACCAGACGACAAAGCCAATATAGGTGCCATGGTGAGACAAGTCTACAACTTGTGGAAACTTTCTTCACAATGCATCTGTCCATTGGAATTTCACTTGCTTCTGTGTAAGCTTGGTTAAAGGTGCTGCAATCTTGGAGAAATCTTGCACAAACCTCCTATAATACCCTGCCAAACCCAAGAAACTTCTAACTTCTGAAATGTTTGTGGGTCTAGGCCAATTAAGAATTTCATCCACTTTCTTCAGGTCAACTTTAAGTCCTTCCTTACTCACCACATGCCCAAGGAAACAAACGCTATCAAGCCAAAACTCACACTTGGAGAACTTGGCAAACAACTCATGCTTCCTCAAGGTTTGCAATACAATTCGAAGATGTTCTTCATGCTCTTCCTTGCTCTTAGAATATATAAGGATGTCATTGATGAATACAATGACAAACTTATCCAAAAATGGCCTGAACACCCTATTCATTAAATCCATGAATGCGGCCGGTGCATTAGTCAATCCAAATGGCAACACTAAGAACTCATAGTGTCCATATCTGGTCCGGAAAGCTGTCTTCTATATATCCTCATTCCAAATTCTCAACTGATGATAACCCGACCTCAAGTTTATCTTGGAGAAATGACTTACACCCTACAACTGATCAAATAAATCATCTATTCTTGGTAAAGGATACTTGTTCTTGATGGTAACCTTGTTAAGCTACCTATAGTTGATACACAATCTCATAGAACCATCTTTCTTCTTCACAAAGAGTACAGGTGCTCCCCACGGCGAACTACTAGGTCTAATGAATCCCTTATCAAGCAAATCTTGTAACTGAATTTTCAATTATTTCAACTCAACTGGTGTCATATGGTAGGGAGGAATAGAAATCAGACTCGTGCCAGGTAGCAACTCGATACAGAACTCTATTTCTCTATCCGGTGGCAACCCGGGTAATTCTTTAGGAAATACATCCAGAAACTTATTAACTATTGGAATCTGCTCCATGTATTTCACTTCCTTATGAGTATCCCAGACATAAGCCAAATACCCTTGACAACCTTTTCTTAACATCCTTCTTGCCCCAATGGCAGATATCACATTGTATGGTACTTTGTTTTATTCCCCTTAAAACTCAAACTCCTCACCCAAAGGTGGCTTGAAGACTAGCTTCTTCTCATTGCAATCTATAGTAGCATAGTACTTGGACAACCAGTCCATGCCCAAAATTACATCAAATTCCAATACAGGTAGTTCAATCAAATCTACATCCAAGTTCTTGCCACCTATGCTAACTACACATGATGGATAACAGTTCTAAACTTCAATCTCTTCCTCTAAAGGAGTGGAAACAACCAACACATTTTCAAGCAACTCACAAGGCACATGCAATTTCTTAGCAAAACATGATGATACAAAGGAATGCATAGCTCCTGAATCAAACAACACTCTATCATTCAAAGCTTGGATCGGGAGAATACCTGTAACTACTGTGTTAGATGCCTGGGTCTCGTGTTGTGCTAAAGCAAAAACTCTACCTCTGCCTCTGCCTCTACCTCTACCCATAGGAGTTGATCTCAAAGCCTGAGCCACATGCTGACTTGAATCTCTACCAGCCTCTACAGTCCTGCTCAAAATGCCTCTGCCTGTACCTGACTGCTGACTAATACTCCTCTCCCTATTCATCTGAACTGTGGTCTGAGAAGCCTAAGGTCTACCTCCAAAGGGCAGTTGTGGACAATTCTTGAGCAAATGACCTTGTTGTCCACACCTAAAGCATACTCCTGAAGCATAATGACAAGGGCCATTATGAAATTTACCGCAGGTAGAACACAAATGTTTAGGAGTCTTGGATGGTGTAAAGCTAGCCGAACCATAACCCATTTGAGAAGTGGGTCCAAGAGTAGTCCGACTCTACTTTGATCCTTCTGAAGGTCCTCTATACCCATTCCTAGAAGCTGACTGATGAGCCACTCCCATATTTTTCATCCCACTTTCTTGTTTAGAAGAACTACCTGTTTTAAATTTCTTCTTCTCAACTCTTTCGGATCTAGCTTCCATCTCTTTATTCTCAATTATCCTAGCCTTATCCACCAGCTTAAAGTAAGAATAGAACTCAAGAGCAGCTAGGAGTTTAAATAGTGGAGCCACTAATCCTCTGCAAAACCTCTGAATCCTTGCATCTTCTGGAGGCTCCAATACAAGAGCAAATTTGCTTAACTGACTGAACTTCCTAGCATACTCTGAAACACTCATACCAGGGGTCTGAACCAATCTCTCAAACACTATAGATTTAGCTTCCCTTACACTCTCTGGAAGAAATTCATTCATCACCAGTTCCTTGAATCTCTCCTAAGAAAGATCTTCATTTCCCCAAAGCATACCAAAAATGCTTCTCTTGAACCAATCCTTGGCCTCAGCTCTGTACTTTCTCTTCAATTTCTTCCAGAAAATCTATAGGATCCACTTCACCTCTATACTTTGAGGGCTTAAGCTTAAGAAATCTCTCAAATGATACCTCTTCCTCTTGACGTACAGCGGGTGGTGGAACTGCTGGAGGAACAGGGATTTTTGGAGCCTGTACTGGAGGTACCTGCTGTTGCCTTTGCTGAGTAATGAATTCAGCAATCATCGTATAGTTCCTTTGCAGCTGTTCCAATTGTTGATCCATATTAGCCACATATATGGGTGGCACAAGAGGAACCTCATTTCCTCCATTTCCACCCACAGAACCTTCTTCATAAGGCAATTCTAGTCTAGGACAACCTCGACCTCGTCCTCTACCACGTCGTAGAGGCATCTCGATACTGATAAGAGAAACAAAGCAAACTTAGACTCAAAACATAAGATTAGCGCAGGTCTATACCAAAGGAATACACAACATTGACTTGACATGGATCCTATGCTCCGTAGTTATCTTAATCAACACTTATACTAGGGCTCACGCACATCTATCTATCTTCTATCTTAAGGATTATAAACCTATAGCTCTGATACCACCTTTGTCACACCCCAACTCCAGTGGTGAGACGATCCTAGGGCAACAGTAGGCTTAAGGCCACCATAAACCCCTAGAACACTCATATCTTGGATCTCATACATAATACATATCCATATCACATATAGTTATCATTACAAATTGTTGCGACTTTGCGGTACTGCAAGTATACAGGTCGCGTGGCAAGTAATAGTGATGAGAAAGTATCGTTCCCACGAGGAAGGGGAAATCAACGAATCACTCCTAATTATTGCTATTATTTGGAAAATAATAAAGTTGGGTGAATTTTTAGCAAACAAGTTAAAAATAAAAGTAAGATAATAAACTTGAAAGAGAAAATATAATTTGTAAAAACCAGGGTTAAGATTTCATCAATAGG
>CANXYC010109657.1:0-14544 GCA_948193065.1 Aleurites moluccanus | reverse complement strand
TCTCAAAATAGCTGAATTATGTTTAGGGTTTTAGGGATTTTAAATTCTGTTTTTCCTATGTTGGATGATTGATAGTTGATGAAGCTAAATGGTGGTTTAATTGCTACTATGTTTGTGCTTTGAATGTATGTTTTAAATCCTCTTTATTGGACTGAAATTACCTTAGGGAATTTAGGAAAATTCTGGTTGTTTATAGTATGAAATTGAAGTGATACATGCTGAATTTTTAGGTTTGAATGCATCAATTTGTAAACTGAATGTTCAGGTTTGAATGCATTAGTTTGTAAACTAAAATTTTAGGTTTGAATGCATCAATTTGTAAACTGAATGTTCAGGTTTGAATGCATTAGTTTGTAAACTGAAATTTTAGGTTTGAATGCATCAATTTGTAAACTGAATTTTCAAGTTTGAATGCATTAGTTTGTAAACTGAATTTTTAGGTTTGAATGCATCAATTTGTAAACTGAATTTTTAGGTTTTAATGCATTAGTTTGTAAACTGAATTTTTAGGTTTGAATGCATCAATTTTTAAACCAGAATTTTCCTAAATTCCCTATATATCACGTAAATATGATAGATAAAGGACCATGAAACTCATATCACATGTAACAATCACGTATCAATATATATAAGACTGATTAGGTCTTATGGCTAGGACTGTTAACCCTTCCCAGCTAGGGTATCATTATATAATGTGCATATTGTTGATTGTATGTACCCATTATCCCGTCGGAGAGGCAGCACTGTCAAAACTCATTGGAATCAATAAGAATATGGAACAAGTCAATCAATATCAATATACAATGACAATCTCATCAAGTTGCAGTAGCTTATGAATTTAATTAAACAAGACTACAATTTAGCAATGAATAAGCAATAGATGAATCAATAAACAGTAGTATTACGACTAGCAAGTAACATTGGGATGAATCAAAAGTTGGACAAATCAAGTCAATACGTTGGCTCAATTGGCATGCCAATGTCGCTGGAGACGATGGCATTCAAATGGTAGGCCTACGGAAAAAATCAATGGTAGGCCTATGGATTTTGAACCAGGCAAGTCATCGAATATTTGGTGTGCAACAATGGATAGACAAATTGGTTAGGTTATGGTGAAACTTTGACATTGCCCATGTAATCAACAAACAACTCACAATGTAGGCAACATAACAAAAATCAATTTTCCAACAATAAACACAATCAAAGGGATTAAAATGGCATGAAAAATCAAAGGAAAACAAGACAAAAATCAAGGCAAAAATGCCTTAGGTGGGTTCGGCCAAGATGGCCATTTTGGAGCAAGTAACCAATCAAAATTTTAACACATTAGGCATGATAATTGATGCATATTAAACTCACCTAGAACTTCAAATCACTTGAATTGCATACTTTGCCACCAAAGCCTTCAAAGTAGGCAAAAATGACAACTTTCCCATTCCTTACTTTCTACATCAAACCAATCACATATAATCCATCTATTAGCCATCAATTAACATAATGTAACCTAATTTAATATTAACTAGCACTAATTCAATGATTCATCTCTTACAACTTTAACTTAGGGTTTCTAATTTGGGGAAAATGCACGAAATGCATCAATTGATGCAAAATAACACTAAACCCATTCTATTTAACATCTAAAACATGTAAATCAACTATTAAACTAAGGAAATCACTTCTTTACCTTTGGTTTGGTGAGTGACCAAAATCTTCAAGCTAATAAATCTTGAAATTCTTTGATTTTTCAAGCAAACCAAGGTTGGAAATCAAAGGATCAAAGGCTGAATCAAAGTTTCTTTTGGTTTTTCTTTTGATTTTGCAAGAAAATTTGGTGGGAGAAATGGGAGGTGAATTCGGCCAAGCAAGGAAGAAAGGAAGAAGAAGATGGCCAAAAGTATCTCAAGGCATGCTTATATATTAAGGAAAATGGCAAATTACATTTGGGTCCTTAAACTTTCTAATAGTCATACTTTTACCCCATTTCCTTCTGTAATTTATTATGACAATTATGTTGAGAATTTGATTTCAAAGTGGGAATTGCAATGGCTTCTTTTTTCTTTTTATCTGTACTTTATTATAAAAATACTTTCAGAGCCATTTTGAAACACATACAGTCGATTTTCCACTATACCCCTAAAGTTCATCTTATTTACAATTTTGTCATTATTCTTATTTTCAGTATTCCTAAATATTTTTCAACTCTTTCTTTTCACCATAATTTCACATATAAATATATGATTATTTACCCTTGGTCTGAGCCAGAAATTCATTTGTCAAATAGACTGCTATTTCCCAGGCAGTGTAATTAACACCGATATTTTTCGGGACAATACTGCAAATGCATTCTAACTGTGTTTCAAAAATTTTCCTTAATTATATCGGTGTTCTCAGTCTAATAACTAGATATATTATTTTTCAATCATGGTAGTATTTCTTAGGGTATTACACTGTCTAACTTTTACCATTTTGTCTATTATGTCACATTTACTTAATTCCTCAAATTTACTTATGTTATATTCCAACTTATATAACTGTTTTGTCAAAACTATTTTTAGGTTTTCAATTCCTATCACCGTCTAATCATTACTTTCCAATACTTCGATTCACTGAATTCTCATTGGTTTTTCTTGGGTGTTATAGGTAAGTATTTGTTTGATAATGATAGAGAAGAAGCACCATTTGTATAACTAGGAAACCTTTACTTCTTCTTCCTTAAAGGTTTTCTTTGGTTGGTTTTGCTTTGCAAAGAGAACAACCATACATAGGAACCTTTGGTTGAAAAAGGTACCTAGTTGAAAGATTAACACTTGTAGACTAACTAGAGGCATAATATTTGGTGTCCTTGGAATCCTTTGTTTCAGCCTTTAAGAGGTAATCCCTTAAGCTTTGTGTTGTTAAGTCTATGTATGATGTATTTTGGCCATAAAATAGTAGATCCTTGTAGGTTGTTCTTAGTAGTTAAAATTTTAAATAGCTTCCGCTGCGATTTTTACACTTTAAGCACACTCAGTATGAAGATTCTTTGCCTACAAGTGGTATCAGAGCTACCTATTTTTGGCCACCCATATTTTCGTGCTTAGCATATATATAATTATGTTTTGGAAAAATCTCAAAAATTATAGCAATGGTTATCAATTTTGAAAAAAATGGCAGCAAGCAAAATTAATGTTCATCCAGAATTTTGCTTCCAAGCAAGTGTATGAACATGTGTGGAAAAGAGGTTGTTTTGGGCTTGCTCAATTTTTGGATTACACAATTTCTTTTTGCACTTAATTTTTGGACCAAACATGTTTATATAAAGTGTACATAAAGCATATAAAATGACTAATGAATATAAAATTGGCTCATGCATTTTCGGATGATGATTGTTTTATGTTGCTTTGGTCATGGCATGAAAGTGAGATCATGGACTTAGGAAATTCTTGAATGGATGGGATGAATGTAATATTAATTTATTCTTTCATTAGGATTAAATTTAATAATTTATTGTTCAAATATGAATTCAGTCATTTGTGCTCTATTGAGAAAAGTGTTGTAATTTCACCTTGGTATGTCACATTGTAATGCAATAGAAGGCATGGGAGATTCCAACACAAATGGGCTCAACCATGAGATGATTAATGGAATAAGTTGTCAAAGGTAAATGAGAAAAACTTATGAATGTATGGATCACTTGAATAGCCCCCTAATTCCTCGTGGCTAGGAATTAGGCCCATTAGAATTAGTCCATGATAAATCTTGTGTATGTTGTTCATTCTTTGATATATGTATGAATGTATAGTTAAATGCATTTAGAAATACATATGAAATTGAAAAATGTATAATGTGCAAAGTGAGACCTAATAAAATTAAAGCCATTAAATCTTCCAATAAAGGAATTAAGTCTAAGGCTCTCCAATGGAGCAACATAATCTATAGACATTAAAATTGACACCGGATATATGGAAACATATTTAATTTGGAAAGTATGTTATTGATAAGGCATGGTAAGCTTATGAGCCCATGGAAATATTTTTTGGTAAAATTGACAATGAGTATCAAAGCCTTGAAATATTCAATTCCATAGATTTGTGGTTTCATTGGGTTGGACTTATCTAATGTGAAAGGCCAATATCGACAATATGTATTTAAGGCCCATAATATTAAGAGCCAGATTTGATTGAACCCCACACGGTTTATAAAGAGCTAGTTATGCTCACTTATGGAATATCAAAGTAAGCAATACCGAAAATGTGTGCCTGAGCGGAGCTTTGACATATTCATAAGAATTCAATCACTTACTAGAAATCTACCCAACGGGATTTTCATTTCCCATTTGGAAGTGTAGGATTCACCAAATTAGTGGGAGGGCCATATATTGATTAAAGTCCAAATCTTTATGGTTGTTATTAATATGTTAATAAGATAACTAATGAACTTGATTAATTTTATACAGTTACTCACATGATTTAATTATGGAAAATACCTCAACGAACCTAATTGCATCTATATTGGACTACTATAGGCTCACTGGGCAAAATTTCACTGACTTGTTTAGGAATCTCAAGTTCATTCTATTTAAGGATAGAATCAAATATGTATTTGATTCTCATATACCGAGGTCCTTGCCAGAATGAACATCCCCGGAGGAATATGAGACTATTAAAAAGTGGCATGATGATGATCTGTCTACTCGGTGTTTTATGTTGTCATCTATAAAGGATGAGATACAAAAATCGCACGAGAATATGCACTCTGCTTATGAGATTTTGCTCCATTAAGGATATGTATGAAGAGTGGAGTCGACCTACTATATATGACCTAGCCATCAGTTGTTTAGGTCTAGAATGACAAAAGTATCATTAGTAGGCAATCATGTTGAGTGTATGATTGGGTATATTGAGGCACTCAAGAACCTGGATTTTACCATGGACTTTCATCTATAGACTGACTTGATTCTTTAGTTATTACCAAATTCTTGCTCTGGGTTCATTATGAACTATCATATGAACAATATTGAATCCACATTGGCAGATCTTCTTCACTTGCTTGTCATGGCAGAAAAATCCATGAAAGGGGAGGGAAGAGGAAAAGAGATGGCTCTTATTGTTGGATCCTCTTGCAATTCAAAAAAGAGGAAAAGTAAAAAGAAGAAAGACGACCCACTTAAGCCTAAATCCTCCATTAACAAGAACCAAACAATGAATAGGCCAGCTGGTGCAACTAAAGGCAAGTATTTCCACTACCAATTGGTAGGACATTGGAAGAATGATTGCCCTAAGAGAAAGGGTAAAGGCAAGGAGAAAGGATAAGGTAACACATCTCATTCTTGCTATTATGATTTGTCTTCTTATTCATCTATCGAATGGATTCTTGATTCAGTGCTAGTTCATATGTGTGTGCATTTTTACAGGATCTAACAAGCAGTGAGAGCTTGGAAAAGGATGAAGTGACTTTAAAGATTTGCAATGAAGCTAGTATTATTGCCAAGGCCATTAGATCTACTTTGATTAATCTTAGAAATTACGTTTTACTTTTGAAAGACATATTATATATACCTAATGCATATCGAAACATAATCTTTGTACTTAGATTAACTATGTTAGGATATAAACACTTATTCAAAAGAGATGTATGTATATTATATTTTGGTAATGTAATAATAGGCATGGGTTATGTATTAAAATGGTCTTTATTACCTGCGGAGTAATGATATTAAATTTTTCCAAGCATGTTTAATATCAATACCATGATTAGGAATAACTCTAGTTCAAAATTACTTTGGCTACTTAGACTAGGTCACATTACAGAGGACCGACTAGTCAGGTTGAAGAAATAGGAAATCTTAGATTCTTTAAGTTATGAACCACATCCAATCTGTGAGTCATGTCTTCAGGGAAAGATGACTAGGTCACACTTTATTGGACAAAAGGAATGAGCTAAAGAAATTTTGGAGCTAATACACAATGATGTATGTGGCCCATTCAGAGTAATGGCTGGGGGCAGATTCTCCTACTTCATAACATTCACAAATGATCTTTCAAGATTTGGATATGTGTATGTATTGAAGCATAAGCATGAGGCTTTTGAAAAATTCAAAGAGTTCAAATGCGAAGTTGAGAATCATAAGGGAAAAAAGTACTAAAACCCTAAGGTCTGATCGAGGAGAGGAATACTTAAGTACCGAGTTCAGAGCATTCCTAAAAAAGTATGGCAATGTCTCACAATTTGCACCTCTTGGCACACTACATCTTAATGGTCTATCAGAAAGGAGGAACCATACTTTGTTGGACATGGTATGAAGTATGATGAGTTATATCGATTTGCTTATAAATTTGTGGGCATATGCATTGTAGACAACATGTTATATCCTGAATCATGTTCCCTCCAAATCAGTTCCTTCTACTCTTTATGGGATATGGTTTGCTAGATGTCACGTCCTAGAATTAGAACATGAGGGTTACCGACACCCGTAGAACACCTAACATATCTAATTATCTTTTACTGTTACTTGATTAATTCCTTTATGTACAACATTTTGTAATTCAGCATGTAACAAACATACCTTAACTACATATATATATATATATGTGTGTGTCATACAATAAGTTCTATACACACTACTAAACCAAGTACAAACCTATGGAGCTACTACAATATTACATAAACACCGAGTACAAATATTTACACTATAAAATTAATATGCTGGTTCCACAAATGGAGAAGATTTGGAACCTGCTTCCTATTCTTGACCTGAAAAATGTTAAACCACTACAGAGTGAGTATAAAAACACTTAGTGAGCTCAATATACATTACATTACATTTGGGCTGGATAATCAACAAGAAAATAAGATAAACAAATATTAGGTAATAGGCTTGCATACCAATTCACATATGGGAAAGAATTAGGTAACAATAATAGTTAATACCAAATATGCAGGTCATAAGTATAGTAAGTCATATGGAGATGACAAATAATGGGCCTTAACACATATAATATGATATAATTCACATGTAAATTACATAAGGTAGGCCATGCCTTATGGCTAGGATATTAACCCTTCCCAACTAGGGTCCATAGTATTCATTGTGCACACTACCGATGGTACTCACTCACTCCCCAGTCGGTAAGGTAGCTCTATCAAATCTATATATGATAGGGTAAAAGGAAGATTAATCAAGGCAATTAATCAATAGGAATAGATAAAGAACAACGTAATCATCAATACTCAATCGGTGTGATCAATTAAATATATATAAGCAATAGAAGCAATGTTTGGTACAATAATTGGTATGGCATTCAAGTAAGGGTTGGCACAAAAGTGGCCAACTAATGTCAGTTGTGCTGGCACAATTGGCTAGCCAACGTCGCTGGCGACGATTGCATTGGCTTTGTAGGCCTATGAAAAATTCGTGGCATTTTATCGAACACTTGGTGTGCAACTATGTAACAATATTTTGGTAGGGTTTTGATGAAATTTCAACAATGCCTAAATAACAATCAACAAGTTTACAATGTAAGCAATTGGATAGTCTATTCAATTCCAATAATTAACTAATCCAAATGAATCAAATAGGCTTGAAATACAAAGGAAAAACAAAGCAAAATTTCAAAGAAATGCCATAAAGTGGTTCGGCCAAACATGAGTTTTCACAAGTGGTTTCCATAATTCATTTTATCATTTTAGGCATATAAAATAATGTATATCAAACTAACCTAAACTTTCAAATTGCCACAATTGATCTTGAATCTTTAACTTCCTTGAAATGAGACAAATATTGGCAATTATGCTCTTCCTTTGATTCTACAACAAAACTATCACCAATTTAGCTTCTAATGAATACAATTAAACATAATCTAACTTAATTATAGATGATAGAAGCTTAATCTAGGGTTTGGTTCTTTACTTAACCTAATTAGGTTTGAATTTGGGGTTTTCCATCAAATTGAACAAATTGATGCAATCAATTGCTAAATTCACCTAATTCATCATCTAAAATATCTAATTAACTTATATGAATGAATAAAACATCAAGTTACCTTGTATGGAGGTATAGGCCGAAATCCCTAAGTTGGGATTCTTGGGTTTCCTTTGATTATTTTTGGTGAAAATTGGATAGAATTAGGTTAATTAATGTTGAAAATCAAGTTTTCTATGGTTTTTCTTTCGAAAATGGCTTGAAAATTGGTTGGATGAAGGCTAGGTGTGTTCAGCCAAGGAAGGAAAAAGAAGAAGATGGAGAAAAATGAATGAAAAAATGGCTAAGTGTTGTTTATGTAGTAGCAATTTATGGAAATTAGGTTTTCTACCCCAAAACTTTTTTTATTTATATTATTGACCCTAAAGTTTTTTGTAACTAATTTTCTAAATTCTATTCAATTTTAGATATCATTTTGGGAGTGAATAAGCTTATTTTTAGTTGTAGTTTAATATTATATTGCCTTTGGTATGTTTATGGGTTCAAAACAGGTGGTTTTCCAAAATGCCCCTGAAGTTCCATTTATTTATGATTTTGCCATTTTATTAATTTTTCATCATTCTTAACACTTTTCCATACTTTATTTATATCGATAAATATCATTATTCTTATTCTCTTATTACCCATGTGTCTTATAAAAATAACCTTAAATTTGATATTGTATTAATTCCTTAGGCTGTATAACTATTTTTGTTGTTATTAGATCGATACCTAAGAAAATTGCCTAGTAATTGAATCAAAATTCTAGGGTATTAAACTCTACCCTCTTTAAATAAATTCATCCTCGAATTTAATTTCAATACGTACCTCACTGCTGAAACAAAAATGGATACTTTGCTTGCATATCTCACTTGCTTTCCCACGTACATTCTTCCATCGACTTAAAAATGAAGAGAAATGACTTATGGTTGAGAGGAATAGGAAATGGAAAAGAAGAGAGAAGAAGAAAGAAAGAAAAATTGAAGTTTGAAGAAGCTACTGCCAGAATTTAAAAAAATTTCTCAAGTTTACTGTTCACGATACTGTTCACGTGCACTGTTCATGATATTGTTGATGCGCATAAGCTGGAAAAAAAAACACTTCAATAGCACATGCTGAACTAGCTCTATCTTGAGTTACAGAAATCTAAATGCCTCGATTCTTCCTTCCACCTAAACTAGACATATGAGGCTACAACATATCCCAAATTCTTTCTTTAAAGCCTTCAACATAAACTCACAAAATTCTGAACAAAAACAAACTCTTAAATTCAAATCAAATCAAACAAATCTCACTTCCAAAACAAACATTCCATAATAGATCTTATATACATCATTACAAGAATTTTAGAATACATACAAGCAAAAGAAATCTCAGGTGTTACAAGCACCAAAACCTTTATTCTCTTAGTAATCGATCTAAATCTTTCGGTGTTATATGGCTTCATTTTTTGGTCAGGCTGATAAATTCTAGTAGACAAAGTCGCCCTCCTTTCTTCATTCTCTTTTAATCTTTGTTTAGCCTCGACCAATTTTCTTTCATTTCTTATTCGTAACCTTTATTTTATCAAGTTAAACTGCTCAGCTTGCTTCTCCTCAGGATCTTGTGCTATTGTATCCTTGTTATTGTTCTCAGAAACGTTCATCTCGCTTTACTTCCCTCTTAAAGCTTGCTTGGCCCTTTCAACTTTCTTTTGCCTTTGTCATCTCCTCTTATGGGTTTTTGTTAGGATCAGCCTATCATTGTATCTCTGACCGAGCCATGCAAAAATAGATGGTCTATTAGGCTCGTGCATCTTCCATTTCTCTATATGCCAAGTTCTAGGTATAAAAGTCATGGGCTCTCTCAGTTGATCAGTATTACGAGGGAATTGAACTGGCCTTGAGCTTGATGTTGTATATCTATGATACTGTCTTGTAGTTCAATTCAGACTAGATCAACCCTAGTAACCTAGTCTTTTTATGACTGCATCTCTCCACTCTCTTTTTATTATAGGTCAAGTTTGTTCTTTCGGAGGAGATGTCTTTCTAGTTGCCTATATAACTACTTGAAATTATGATCAGTAAGAAAGGCATGTTATACAAGTGTTTTTCTTAAGCAAAATTGTTTCTTTAGCTGTTGAAATCGATTGATTACCCTGTGACTCAGTCACTAACTATTTGCATTTAGCCTTAGTTCCCAATTCTACCTTTTCTTTAGGCCAATCAAGTTGAGTCGACTTTACAGACCCTACCTTCAATATTCTTACTTTTGTCATATTTACTGCGATCGCCTTAACATGGGCTTTTAGGAAGGGGTTAGTCTCGACAAGGGCCTTGGCTTTGCTTCGAAATACTAACCCACCATCTTGAATTGCCTTCTGAATCACATTGCGTAACACAATACAATTTTTTATCTGATGTCGGTAAGAATTATGCCATTTGTAGTAGTCCTTCTTTGCCCTTTCCTCTGCAGGGGCAATGATATGACCAGTCGACAAGGTTATTTGATTATCCTTCAGTAAACAATCAAAAATTTCATCGGCTTTATTTAAGTCAAAAGAATACTCCCGAGAAATCTTGTTTAAACTTTGCTCATTCAACTTCTTCTTGGAAGCCGATGGTTTGCTTAGGGTCGAACATTCATATTTTCCTTCAGTTTTTAGCTCAACCAAATAAATATCCTCCTCGTACTATGAAGAATCATCCTTCTGTTCTACGGAAAAAATCTCAAGAGGGACTCGGTAATAAGTGCCCCTAGAAAATGCTTTCCTCTAATCCTTTTCCTTCAAGAGTCTTTCATAATTGTTGACTTGGTCTAAAAGATCATAGAAATCCTTGAACCGATGCCTTTCAAAATGTTCTCTAATGGAAATATTCATACCACTGAATGCTACATTGACTAATTCAACCTCCGGTATACTAGCATTACAGTATGCTTTGCCTTTTATGAATCGGGCTAAGTACTTTTCGATCAACTCTCCAGGCATTTGAGTCATCCTTGCTAAGTCAACCAGTGTCACAATTGGCAGGGTTTTGTAGAACTCGGTGTGAAACCCTTCTTCCATTTTCCCTAAATGGTAACTGAATTAGGCCGCAAATTTGTATACTAAGTGAAAGTTGGCCTTGTTAAAGAATTGCCGAACAAACAGATTTTGAGAAAATTCTTGGCAGACGCCTTACCACATTACGTTGTGAATCGGGAAATATGTTCTACTGTATTAGAATTATCTTCTCTTGAAAATAGAAGGAATTTAGGGATCTTATACCCTATGGAAAATGGATATACTCGGTCTATCCAATTAGGATATGACTTTCTATAAATAGGCTGAGTATTATCCCTGAACTCAACACCCATCCTTCTCAAAGCTCAGGCTAGATCATTGTCAACCATTGATGGGATTCTCTCCTCTCTATCATCCCAGGCATTGAGTACCCCATAATTTTCATCATTCGGCCGTGAGATCTTCCTCTAGTCATTTCCTCGTGCATACAAAGGATCATCATCTCTCCTATTGTAGTCAATAGGTACAACATTAAATAAAGGGTTTTGATTATTACCTGGGTTATACTGAGCTCCCAACAAGTAATCTCTATTGAGATGATCATCTCTATCAGTTCGGCATAATAGATTTACTTCACCAATTTTTGGCTCATCCTTGTGGTTAGGGATATGCCTCCTGTACTGATTAGCAAAGTCTATTTTGTCGTCCAAGTCATCATTTCTTCCTTCCATGAGCTCGGTAAACTAAGTTAAGGCTATCATGAACTGATCAAGAGATCTATCAATTGTTCTCTGTACGGTTCTATTTTTGTCCACCATAGGTCTCATTACTATGGCTAATTGTTGGAGCATTCCCATGTAAAAATCATGATTCTCCCAAGAAATGCCATCCACTATTGCCTTTTGATCGGCCGCACTCAAAGTAGAGGCCCTTAGTTCAGCAGGTTGCCTATTATAAACTGGATCAACTTGGTTAGAATCGGCAACCTCTTCAGGAGGTAATCCATTAGTAGCATTCATTGATACCCTGCTAGTTTCTCTAATTGGTTCAGGATTCTTGTCAATTGGTTTGTTTCTGGCCACAACTATTGTTCCAAGAAGGGTCTCACTGGGCATGCCAAAAATATTTTTACACTAAAATTGGCATTCTGGGTTAATTAACCAAATCCAATATAATGATCTTTTGATTATTTTAATAATAAGTCTCCCTTACAATCTAATGGCCCAAAATTATAGACTTCTGACAATTATCCCGATTACAAAGCAAAGGACCCCAATCAAATCAGTAAATAGGTAGTAGAACTGTCAATTGATTTAAACTAGGGGAATTGATATAATAAATAAAAACTTACAACACATGTATTTAGGCTCTGAATCGTTAACTTGTGCAAGCCAGGGGTATGATGTGTAGATCACTTGAACCGTCAATCAATGATTAAGTATATAGAAAAAATCATCAAATTAGAGGAATTTAAAATTACTAAAAGTTAAATAGTGCCAAATTTTCTGTGTATGAAGTGTGTAGGCCCGTAAATTAAGACATGCAAGGACTATTATGCTTGAATTTCAAATAGCTAAATAGAGATAAGGGTGGAATATATGACCACGTCTTCACGTCAAGATGAGGTTTGTGATCCCAAATTTCAGCTCCTTTGTTTCAAGTCCACTAACAAAGTGGGTAAATGAGCCATGATTCCATGCTTGTTTTCAGGGCATAATGTGTTGACATGGCCATGTATCAGCAACCAAATTTATCTGTTGTGTTTTGCATTGGACTCTTCTAGTATTTTTAAAATGGCCTACTATCATGTCCCAATTTTGAAACATAATGGTCCAAAGATGTAGGAACAACATAAGGCTACTGACACTAGTAGAACCCTTCTATAACCTGTAAATATGTCACATCCCATTTTCAGAACGCGACGATCCTAGGATGCAGGAGATGCCAAAGGTGACCAGCACCCGTAGAACCCATTATCACATATATACAATCACATACTATGCATATCAATCTGTAACCATATAATCACATAAACACTATTCATTCTGTTATACTGTCAATCATTCGTTTACTTTTTGTAAATACCATCATCATATACTTGTTACATATATTCTCCAAAATATGCCATACATATATATATACAATATGTCTATACGATTATACAATACCAATGGAGCATCTAATACACATATATAAAGATATAATGTTTAATTAATTACACTATCTTTACAAGACTGCAGAATTCCTCGAAAGATAAAAGTCAGGAATCTGCCTTTACTCTGCACCTGGAAAGGGAACAATGAGAGGGTGAGTAATGATTACTCAGTGAATCTAATATGCATTGACCAATATCAACAACTCGTATATCAATAGCAATAGGCATATATTCAATAAATAATAATCTACTCAATAATATCAGAATACAGTATATGACTAACTAGTATAATGGAACTATAATCAAGTCAATGCAATCAATATATATCATATAGTTATGATAAATAGGACATATATAGGGCCATGAAACTCATACATTATATGTGTCAAACATATATCAATCTCATATTAATAAACATAAGCCTAATCAGGTCTTATGGCAGGATTGTTAACCCTTCCCAGCTAGGGTATCACGTAAAGTTAATGTGCACATTGTCGACAGTATGGACCCACTACCCTGTAGGAATGGTAGCTCTATCAAATCTCATCGGAACCAATAAGAATATGTAACAAGTCAATAGATATCAATATACAATATCAATCTCATCAAGTAGCAGTAACTCGTGAATTTAATCAAATGAGATTGCGATATAGCAACGTGTAATCAATATAGGAAGCAATTAACAATGGTATTATGATTAGCAATTAACATTAGATTGAATCAAAAAATGGACAAATCAAGTCAAGAAGTTTGCTCAATTGGCATGCCAATGTCGCTGGCTACGATTGCATTCAAATGGTGGGCCTACCAATGAAATCAATGGTAGGCCTATGAATTTGAACTAGGCGTTTCATCGAACACTTGGTGTGCAATATTCAAGAGACATTTTTGGCAAGGTTTTGGTGCAACATTGAAATTGCCCCAATATCAATCAATAAGTACACAATGTAGGTTATTCAATAAGAATTTGGTTTCCAACAATAAACAACATATGAAGGATCAAATAGGCATAGGAAACCAAAGGAAAAACAAGCAAAAACATAGGCAAAAATGCCATTAAAGCATTTGGACAAAACATGGCTTCCATGGTTGGTTTCCATAATTCAATTCAACACATTTGACATGACAAATGATGCATATTAAACTCACCTAGCACTTCAAATCACTTGAATTGCACACTTTGCCACCAAAGTCGTCAAAATAGGCAAAAATGGCAACTTTTCAATTCTTTGATCTCTACATCAATTCAATTACATATAAACCATCTATTAGCCTTCAATTAACATATTCTAACCTCAATTAACACATACTAATACAAAATCAAATATTCATTCCTCACAACTTTGAATTAGGGTTTCCAAATTAGGGAAAACCTATCAAATGCATCAATTGATGTAATTAAACACTAAACCCATTCTAATTGACATCTAAAACATATGAATCAAGCATTAAACCAAACAAATCACA
>CANXYC010109636.1:0-12875 GCA_948193065.1 Aleurites moluccanus | reverse complement strand
TATATATATATATATATATATATATTGACTCACTGAGTATAAAAATACTCACCCTTTTAGTGGTTTTATCTTTTCAGGTCAGGAGTAGAGCTGGTCCAGGATTTCTTCATCAGTGGATCCAGTTGTGTTATAATAATGCAAATATTGAACTTGTATATATTTCTTGTATATATTTTAGATGTTTCATGGATATGTAGACCACCAACCCAGACATCTAATGTTCCTATATGTGATTTTTGTGAGAAAAGACATGGGGGTGAATACAAAAGGCAAATAGGTGCATGTCTGAAATATGGCCAGCAGGGTCACTTTATCTAGCATTGTCCAATATGGGGAGAACAACAGACTATTATAGTAGCCTCATAACCTACCATACATATGAGTAGAAGTGACAATTGTGACACAGGGGGCAGAGGCTGACGTAAAGGATCTGAGCAAGGTCAAAGCAATGGTCAAGCACCAGCTGGCAGAGGGCAAGGCAATGTATTTGCAATTAATGCTCAAGAAGCCTAGAGATCTGGCAACATAGTAACAGGTATGATTCTTGTGTCATGTGAACTAGCTCAAGTATCGTTTGATTCTGGTGCCACACACTCATTTGTATCCCCTAAATTTGCATATAAACTGAAAATTCAGAAACAATTGATGTCAATACACCTATAAATATTTACTCCCCTGGGTGAGAGCATAGAGGTAAAATATGTATATCCAGGTTGTAAAGTAGAAATAGAGGGTAGAATTTTACCAATTGACTTAGTGGAATTGCATGTCCTTGAGCTTGATGTGATATTGTGAATGGATTGGCTAACCATCTATCATGCAGTGATTGACTATTATGAGAAGAATATTAAATTCCAGCTGAAAAAGCAGAATGAATTTGTGCAATAGGGTGACAAGAGTGATCTAGGATTAAACTCATTTTTGCTGTAAGGGCAAGTAGACTCCTACGAAAAGGATATCCTATGAATCTGGCTAATGTGATGGATACTCAAAAAACTTCAAAGGGAGTTGATTAGATTCCTATTGTTAATGAGTTTCCAGACTTGTTTCCTAAAGATTTGCCAAGTTTGCCACTAGAGAGGGATATTGAGTTTAAAATTAAAGTCTACCCGAGTACAAATCATATTTCCATCCCACCTGACAAAATGACTTCTACATAATTGAAAGAACCAAAAGTGCAGTTGCAAAACTTACTTGATAAAGGGTTTTTCAGACCCAGTAGTTCACCATAGGGCACTATTGTGTTATTTGTTAAGAAGAAGGATGGTTCATTATGAATATGAATTGATTATAGATAGTTGAACAAGGTAACTATCAAGAATAAATATCCATTACCTTGGATTGATGATCTATTTGACCAATTGCAAGGAGCCAATCATTTTTCCAAGATTGACCTCAGATCGAGTTATCATCAACTGCGTATCAAGAATGAAGAAGTGTCTAAAACTGCTTTCAGAACCCGATATGATCATTATAAATTCCTTGTAATGCCATTTGGGTTAACCAATGCCCCTGCTCCTTTTATGGACTTAATGAATTGGGTGTTCAAGCCCTATTTGGATAAGTTTGTCGTTATATTCATTGACGAAATTCTTATCTATTCCAGAAGCTAAGAAAAACATGAAGAGCATCTGAGAATAGTATTGTAGACACTGCGGGAGTATAAGATATATGCTAAACTGTTAAAGTGTGAATTTTGGCGTACTGAAGTATGTTTCCTTAGCCATATTGTGGCAAATGATGGCATTAAAATAGATCCACAAAAGGTGGAAGCTGTAGCTAATTGGCCAAGACCTACCAATGTAACAGAAGTGCGAAGTTTCTTAGGTATGGCTAGTTACTACATGCGATTTATTAAAGATTTTTCAAGAATTGTAGCTCTATTAACTAAACTGACCAAAAAGCAAGAAAGATTCCTATAGAATGATGAATATGAGAAGAGCTTCCGGACTTTGAAATCATGTCTTACATCAGCACTAGTGCTAGCATTGCCAACAAAGAATGGCAAATTCATAATGTACTATGATGCATCGAGGCTCGACTTGGTTGCGTTCTAATGCAGGATAAGAGGTTAATTGCTTATGCATCTCACTAGTTAAAGAAGCATAAGTTGAATTATCCTACACATGATTTGAAAATGGTTGCAGTTGTGTTTGCTTTAAAGATTTGGAGGCATTATCTTTATGGGGAGAAATATGAGATCTATATTGATCACAAAAGTCTATAGTATATTTTGCGGCAGAAAGATCTAAACCTTTGATAGCGGAGATGGGTTGAGTTATTGAAGGATTATAATTGCCAAATATTGTATCATTCTGGCAAGGCTAATGTAGTAGCAGATGCTTTGAGTAGAAAATCAATAAGAAGCCTAACCCATATTGCAATTGCACGGAGACTATTAATTAGGAAGATGAAAGAATTACTTGACATGAGAATACAACTTGAATTGGGGACCCAGGATCAAAAATGGGCTCTGATAGCCCGGTTTCATGTGAAGTCGACTTTGATTAATGAGAATAAAATAGCACAAGATAGATTCTCAACTATTGAAGTTAAAAGAAGATGTTCAAGCTGGGAAAGCTCCAGAGTTTACTGTCGATAATGGAGTGTTAAAATGTGGAAAATGGTTGTGTGTACCAAATATGGATGGGCTTAAGGAGCGAGTTATGAAGGAAATGCATTATGCACTCTATAGTGTTCATCCTGGAAAAACAAAGATGTATCATGATCTAAAGGAGCATTATTGGTTGCCTAACATGAAGAAGGATGTGGCTGAAAATTAAAAAGGGAAAATAGAAATAGAAATGAACTTGCCAAAAATACATCTAAAAATTGAAATCCTAGAGTCGTGACAAAAAAAACTAACCTAAAAGAAACTGAAAATAGAAAGAGAAGTTGTGTCTCGGATAGTCTCACTTATTTTATGCCTTTTTCTTTCTTTTTATAGATTTTTCAATTCCTTCAATTACTTAATCATCCCCGAGATACAGCCATATCTTATTATCTTTCCTTATCTTCATTTTGAATATATCTTTCCATATCTTGCATTTGAATTATTTCCATATCTTCAATTTGAATCATCTTTTAATGCCCTTTCCATATCCTCAGTTTGAATTATCTTTCATGCACATTTGAACTTATTTGAATATCTAACTCAAAAGTGCCACGATTTTTATGGTAAGATCATGACCTTGGGGCTTGATTGACCTGGTGGCATAAGCTTGATGGTTTGCCACAAGCTTGGAGTGGGAAAGGACCCACAACTATGAGGCCTAAATAGCTCCCACATCCATGGCATAGAGTGAATGACCATAGGCCTTTAAGGGCTCCTATGATCGTGGCTCATGTCCATGGCCATAGAGCTTTGAGGGCTCCCATAATGGTGGCTTATGTCCACAACCGTGGAGCTTTAGGGCTCTATAACCATGGCATGTAGTTTTTGGTTGTGGGGCCTTTGAAGGCTCCCACGACCATGGCTTTATGTCCATGTCCATAGGGCCTCTTCAATGGGCTATAAGTCCTTGCCTTATGATCCAAAATCATGGGATTTTAATTAGGACTCCATCCAAATTGGTAAAAAAAAAAACCTACAAAAGAGTTTATAAATACAAAATTCTACAATATGCTCATTAGACATAATTTATTGGAAATATAAACTAAAAACTACTAAAACTTATTAAAAACATAAATAAAAGTATATAAATATATAAGATAAATAAGAACAAAAATGTGACAAAGTCCACCTTACCCTAGAAATAGAGCAGTATCAGATGTAGCATAAATTCAAGAGGGACAGCGAGAGGAATGACCTAGAGTTAAAAGAAGGATTTAATAGGAGAATGAGCACATACCACCTTCTCCTCCTCTATTGATAGATTTTGGAACTTTAAGGCAAGAAATAATGGAGTTACAGGAAGTAAACTGACTTCTTATGGAATAGATGACTACAGAAATGTAACAAGCTCCACCACCTCCACTAGTAGCTCCACCAGTACCAATAGAGGTTAGATCTCTACCTCTTCTATTTGTGCCTGTACCAAGCCATTTAGCAAAGAGAATGTTGAATGAATAAGGGATTTTTATCCATGATTTTAGAAGACTAAAACTTTCAGAATTTAAAGGTGAGGAAGGTGAGAAGCCTCATGAATTTCTAGAGGAAAATGGACAAATTAGTCCAAAGATTGACTTGTTCATACGCAAAAGTAATAGAGCGAATAGGTCTTCAACTAAAGAAAGATGTTTGGGGCTAGTTTTAGAGGAAGATAGATTATATTGGAAGATCCACCTACATAGGAAACATTCATCAAAAATCACTATTCACAATTCAACATAACTATGCTTACACAATACTTTTAATACACTTAAAAATAGACTATCATAAATCTATTGCTAATAGTCCAGGCTAAACTAACCAGCTATAGACCTAACTATGCATTCCCTTTAAGGATCAATGTATTATCTTAACTTAATCTTCAATAAAACATTAGTCAGATACATAGTCATTGAATTACTAGATAGATTTCCAATTTATAATCCATATTTAATCTTAGTTCTTAATTATACAACATCAAAGTTTCATCAATTATCAAGGCTTAATAATCATTATTATGATAAATCATTCTTTTTCCTAATACCATTCATTAACTTATCAATTCATATCTATATAATCTTCAAAATCAAATCAATTACACTTCTAAACATATCACTTTGCCATCTAAATAACATAAGGTCTCCAAGCTATTAACAACTACTCATCGATCCCATACTTGATAAGAAACATCTATACATCTCTCAGATCACTATACATAGGATACACATATATTATTATCTTTAATCATATAACCTTAATGTCGCTTACTCAATTGAAATCTTAAACATATCCTTCCATAGACAATCAATTAAAACCAATTCTATAATCATACTCTCCATATAAATGTAACTTATTCTACCTCAACCAAAGACTCTATTCTCTTCAGCATCATAAGTCTTAATCATACTTATTCTTTCAGTCAATTTATCTTAATTTTTCACTATAAACTATTCATGCATCACCTCATAAGATAACAATATATATCAATAATTCATGATCTCTAATCAAATTCATCCTAATCTCTATAGAACCTCAAATTAATATACACATTATCCATATCTTTATCATTATTAGTTATTATATATACTCCAAGTTCTATACTTCCATCATTCCCAACTTACTCCCATACTTATCATTATATAATCATATCTCAATCAAATATATATATCTCACTAATCAAAACCCGAGGTATCACAAGAGCTTATGGATACTCAAGTTAATTAAACTCGAAGCTCGACTCATTCTTAGGCTTGTGAGCTAGCTCATAAGCAAGCTCTTTTATTAGGCTCGTGATATGACGAGATTATGAGTTCCTGATTTAACTTGTTTACATGCCCATTAGTTGGTTCATTATTAGGTTAAAATTTAACTTATTTATATTAATTAGTGGTATTTTATTATATTGTAGATATGTTATTATTATTAAAATTTTATGAAATATTGTAAATACTTATTATTTAAAATTATGATCTAATTAAATATATTTTTAATTTTTGTTTTTACAAAAAACATAAAATGTTATATGGTATTATATTTCCATCATACATAAATTATGTAAAGGAATAGTTAATGAAAATATTATAAATATAGAGTGTCACATTACATAAAAAATATATATAAAATATTATAATTTAAATGTCTAAGTGTAAATTGAAATTTTTAAGTAAGTCAATATAAACTTATTTTTTAAATTCTTAAATCGTTGATTTTAATTTTTATTTAACCCTTTCCATTTTATACCTTATGCATATGGTAAATCATTATGATAATTTCTTTTGAGGAATATCTAATTCAAAATCTAACATATGATTTGATATCTAAAATACATATAAAATGATATAATTACATAATTTATTTTAACTAAATCGATAATCAGAGAAATAATTAATTGATTTGATTGAATTCATGAGCTAAGATGTTAGTATACAAAATAACAGGTAATAGGTAACGACGTTATAAAAATTAATCATTTTATAATTAACTGAAGAATACAATACAATATGAGTTAAAATTAATTGAATTTTTATGACAAATTTAAACTTATATAAAGTGAAAATTTTGTGTACTATGTTAATATAACAAGTTCATTTTTGTATATTGAATGTTAATTGATAATTTATAATAACTCTTAAAAATATAAATAGAAAATAATAAATATTAACTATAAAATGGAATAATTTAAAAATATTATTCTAATAAATTCTTGAGTTTAGGCTCAAGCCTAATGAGCTCGAGCTCAAATGAAGCTTGTTTATAAATTTTTTTATCGATGAGTACATATATATGTTTCTTATACATTTAGCAAGTTTCATGTTTCATGTTGCATGTATACATGTGTGAATTGCTAGACTAGACAATGTGCTTAAGTGTGCCAGGATAAGTATGGATTTATGACCCTAAAGTGTTAAGTAAGATTGATAGGCTATATATGTAATGATTAGAGAGTCACAAGACTTGTGACGATGAAATTCCTTAATAATGATGTGAGTTCTCATTAGTGAGAAGTGTATAGGCTTGAGATTATCTTAAAACCTTCATGTTATGTGTTTAGAGAGTCAATGACTTGATTAAAGTCAAATGGATATGATTTAAGTGGCAAATTCTTTAGGGAGAGAGCCTTTATGAGCTTTGAATTTACTGTCTGCTTGAAGCTACAAATTTTAATTTTAAAGGTAATGGTCATGGATCATAAGTAATATTTGTTGCTTTTTCTTCTGTCCAAATTTTTTAAAGTTAAATTTCAAATGCAGTGAGTGTTATTCGTCTATAACATTCGTGAATGACCAGTAATGAATGTTACCTCTCGAACGAGTGTGAATTTTCTTTCTATTTGAAATTAGTTAAATTCTCTAATTTTACTAACGAGCTATCACATCTCAAAACCAGAGATACGATAGTCCTAGAGCATGGATAGGCTTAAAGCCACCGAAAACCCGTAAAACATATCAACCTAACCTGTGACAATAACAAACAATATCTATATCCATCCACAATCCAAAATCATAAACATCAACAACAACTTATGATATACCGCTTAAAATATAACCAACTTGTTCACTATGGATCGAAGGCAAATAAGGTCTTATATCCAAGATGAACAAGTGATAACCCAAAAAATATTATAACTATTCAAATATTATGGAGCTTTAAAAGAATTACATCTCCAACATTAACAAAATATATCCAAAAATAAACAGTCTATACTTTTCAAATACTTCTTGGAGAAAGAAATCAAGAAGCTCTATCCTCGGTCTTTGGATCAACTATTCTAACACCTGAAAATCACAACAGAAGCATACCTAAGGTTCAGAATCATATTAGAGGTTCAAATGTTGTCTTATACACATATGTAACAAATGAATTTCATAATACAGAGGTCAGAATATATACAAATATTCAGAAACAAAATCAAAAATTGAATATCAGAATACAGAGTTCAGAGTTTAGAAGTCAAAAGTACCTACAAGGAATAACACATCATATATATATATGGTAATCAATGTAAATGTCAGAATAACAGAAACAGAATAGGAGTACTATGATCTCCTTACAGAATACATGTGTTTGCGCTAACACACGCCCAGAGAAACTTTGTCCTTTTAGGAAGGACCCTGATACTTTGACTCTATCAATCGAGTCACTGGTGCATACAGTCTTATGATTTTTCCTCATAGGGAAGGCATTTTGACTATACATATGCTAGGTTCAAGATACAAATAATTATAACAAAGATTCTTATAATCAATCACATTTCAAGAATAATTAGTTTATACTATAATAAAGAGTTGGTTCTAAAAAAATGGGTAACAATACCAACTCTAAAGCATAGCAATGGAAACAAAGATATATTTATAACAAATATAGTTGGTTCAAGCATTACCAACTTAACAATTTCATATATATGCTCGGAATGAATATTAACTAAAGAATCATATATATGTATATCCAAATACGTACAAAACACATATGCATAACTCACCTCCATAAGGGAACAAAAGAAGCCAAAGCTCAAATCCTTCAATCAAGCTCCAAATCAACTTAATTGCAATTAAAGCTCCAAGCCTAACACATTTCAATAAATTCACAAATTTTGTATTTTCGTTACCCAACATTATCCATAACAAATTATTGCAATAAAAAAACTCTCTAAAGCTTATTTAGATAGTTATTAAACTTAATTTAACCATTCCTTAAGAAATTCATAGAAGAATAGAAGAATTGGCACTATTAACCATTTGTCCTAATTATTCCAACAATCAAAATCTATAGCCATTAATACATCTAGTATACTCCACATAACTCATATACAACTATTCTAACAACCTATAACCTCAAATCATTACAAAAATTAAAATATGAAAAAAAATATCTATTTCTCCTCAAATGGAGATTTTGAAGAAATCATGACTTGAAATAATTCAATAGCTTTCTCAAAAAAATTTCCTTCTAAAATGGAGCATTAATTAGGCATTAATGTCCTAGAATCACAAATGGGACGGATTTAGGGTTTGGTGGTTGAGAAAAAAGAAGAAAGAGAAAATGGTTTAATTTTTAAACAAGTGACAAATGAATGGATATATATAGAACCCGATGCTTCACGCCCATAAAAGAAGGATTCAAGCCCATGAAGATGATCTTCACCCCCCCCACACACACACACACCCAATGAAAGCAATTTAATGAAAATCCAAAATTCAAATAGGAACTTTTTGAACGCCCGTGAAAGAAGGTTATGAGGCAATTCTCAACTTCTCTTTAACTGAACTTAAATAAAACTCAACCAAACATAGTTTAACATATGAAACTCTCTCTAAGAGCTATCTATACTCAACAAATCACATTCTAATAGACTAAACTAGCAGAAAACTAAATAGAAAATTGAAATTTATTATAACTAGAACAAATTCATTCAAAGACAATCAATCAAAGTACAAAACACAAGCAATACAGATAGAGGGTATTACATGAGCGTTACCCATCTGGAATGTCTGTGAATGGTCTTATCGTACCCTGAAGCTTAAGTGCCAATAAACTTTAGATAGATCCCATTACCTATTAAGAACTATAAAATGCCCTCCTTCTTTTTCATTAGCTACTACTTAGCTAAAATTCTACCTTCTTATTCTTCTTTCCTCAAGCCTTAAACCTTAATAAGCTCTCCATTTCTCCACACTAAAAATCACTTAAAAATTCTCAAGTCTTGAAGGAATTACATAAGAAATCATCAAGCTCCTCTTAGTTCTTTTGGAGTTTCAAGTTAGAAGTATCAAAGCTCAAAGAAGAGAAGAGGGTGAAGTTGGACTATTCTCCTAAATTGTCAATTGGGAAGGACTGCTTGTTTCTTTTATTGAGGTGAGCGGAAAACATATTATTGTGCTTATTTTTTTTATGAGGCCTTTCATGTGAATGTTACATGTTACCTTGAAATTTTTTCTACAAAACCCTATTATTTATGTTCAACTATAATGATATTTTTCAAGTTTTAGTAATCATATATGATTTATGATATTCTGATACTTTGATGGCTAAATAGATTCTTTCTATGTGAGTTATAACAAGTGACAGGAATCCCCAAACTGATGAGGGTAAATCAATAGACTATGTGCATGTAGTATCCATGGATAAGGTATATTATCTGACTCTACCTAGGGGAAGCATTTTACCCTAGGCTCAAGACCTTATCAATCTTATGTCAAAATGGAATTATATCATTACACCTCTGATCTCATCTATGTTTTTTAGGGTCTCTTTATGATTATATGTTTATGATACTCTGTCGCATATTTATGTCAATTTGTTATATTATATTATCTTACCATATATGATATTCTTTGATGAAACAATGTACTAAAAATTCCTCATTTTAATCATGAATTCCCTTAATCATGTTACCTCATTATCGTATACTAATAAGCGATAACCAGATGAATGATTCATTCTACCATTCCCATGTCATATGAGATAATCTTCCTGATACTAGCCTATTAAAGGTATGACAATATGATTTCTACTCACTAAGTTTTACTCACTCATGGTTATTTTTTTATTGTTTTTCAGGTAGCAAGTAGTGAATAGCTTAGATTTCTTGCCCCTTTTTCTTCAACGATGAATTTCAGATATCCATATATATTTCAGATTTATTGGAGTTCATGTTTTTAGCTAGTAGCTCTGTGGTGGTCCTTGAGAAAATGTTAACATTATTATGGTATAATTTTATATATATTGGTGATATACATTCATTCGTTAAATGGTGTAGGATATTAATGATTGATATTGATTCATGATGATGTATATATGTATGAATGATAGATATGGTTACGATATGTTATGTTATCATGTTATGATCTTGGGCTAAGATTCAGGTTCTGCCGATATCATGTTGAAGTATGGATCTATGAGTGGTTAGTGGTTTTAAACTTATCTATATCCTAAGAAAATCATAACCTTTAAGTTGAAATATGACACTTACGAATTCAAGCTCGAACTTGACTCATTTACATTATAAATCAGTTTGACTCGAGTCGAGTTTGAATATAATAATTTTTAAATGAGCCCAGCTCGAGCTTGATTTTTAAAGCTCATGAGCTCTAATAAAATAAATGAATTTAGTTCAAGCTAGCTCAAGCTTCAACTTGGATCGTTTACATCCCTAATTAATCTAAATATATATATATATATATATATATATATATATATATATGTTGGAGAATCACAACTGATTAAGATAGAGGAAAAATAGAAGAAAAAAGAAAATATATATACACATAAAAGTCTTTAGAATTAATTGATTTACTTCAATAATACAGTAAAAAAAATGCATTTCTTGAAGCTTAAAGGACAGATTATATATATATATCAATTTTCAAAATAAAAGTCGTCCTTTGAAAAGTAGTAGCTGGATTTTCTAATGGCCAAAACATTTATGAAGGGTCGATTTGTTTCTTCTTCTTTTTTTATATCAAACTACTCTACAAAAGAATAATTATAACAGATTATTAAAAGTACTAGTATAGAGATATATAGTCTTGTTTCTTCATTTCTTTTTAGTTTTATGAATGAATAAATAAGTTCAAACATACATGCTACACAAATTTCTTAAGAAATCAAGTAATGATAAGCATGTAGATGATTCATAGTCAAGCCCTACTAATTGTTAGTTATTAGTCCAAATTGAAATTGCACTGTATATTTCTATATTGTATAACGAGTACAATGGAAATTAATACATAAAATATTTGTTAAGATAACCCTTATACATGATCTAATTGTAACACCTCAACCTAAACCCTATTGGAACCCTTAAAGAGGGACTTAGGGAGAAATTTTTGTTTTCTTTATAATATGCTTATATGATGTATTTATGCATGAAATTGATATTTATGCATGTTATATGACTTGATTTTAGGCATCGAAGTGATTTAAAGGCTGTTAGGACAAAATCGGAAAATTTTGAGTTGTTGGTGAACTGGGGGCAAAATGGTTATTTTACAGCCCCTTCAAGTTTTTATGGATTTAGCACTATATTTGAAGAAAGAAAAGAATTTAAGTTAATGTAAATGGTATTATTAAGTTTATTTGAATTATAGATGGAAAAATAAACCCAGTTGAAAACAGTTCCCGGTAAGCTGCTCAATTGAGGTGCTTGAGGTGCTTGAGGTGCTTCGGTTTTCACTAAGGGCATTTTAGTCTTTTCCATCATAATATGGGATTATAGAATGTGTGCAACCTTATGGTATTAGTTTAGGCTTGATTAAATCCAACCATTGGATCAATTGATGGAAAAATGGACGGTTGGATGAATAGGTTGCAAATTTGCTATCATAAGCTCAATGTATTAGATTTTTGCCACTGGTTATTGATTTGGTGTGGCAAATATATGTGTTAGCCACCAATGTTGACTTTGGATTAACAAATAGCATAAAAGTAAAGGAAATGGATGGTTGGATGGCTATATCTCACCAAATGTATCAATAACCTAAACCATTGAATCATACCATTGATATTTAAATGATTTTTCCCACCTCTTCACAATTTCTTCTTCTTCCTTAGCTAAAAAACTGCAGCAACACCATCGTTCTTCCTTTGTAAGTTTCGGCCATCACACACCTAACCTATTCCTTATAGTTTTCTTCCATTTTTTGATTGAAATAGATTAATTCCATCATTTTAAACACCTTTCTAACCTTAGAATCAAAGGAAAAACTCATTTGAGTAACAAATTAATTCAAGGAAGATTTGGAATAATTTTTGGTAAGTTGTTTGTTTTTGAGTTCTTTTGATTTAGGAATGTTCATATGGTGTTTCTTGTTAATATTTATGGATTAGAATCCATTTTGTATGGTTGGAATGTAAATTAATGGATTAAAACCCTAATAAGGTGAACATTGAACTAAAGTATGGTTTTGGTGGATTTAATGCTTCAAATGTTGCTAATTTGATGTGTATAACATGTTTTGATGATTGAATAATGAAAACAAATTGATTTGGAGTAAAAAGTGGTTTGGTCGAAACTTTAGGTAGTTAGGGTTTAGTGTGCATTTTGATGTTTTAGATGTTTAATTGATGGAATGAGTTGTATTTGGCATGAATGTGATGAATTGATGATTGAAAGTTGAAAAGGAAACCATTTGGATGGAATGTTGTTTTGGCCGAATGTGATGAACTAGGTTAATGGTATGTGTTTTGATGTTTGTTAGGTTTAAATGCTTAAATATCATACTTTGGATGCATTTGTATAATGTTGGATGAAATGGCATTGAAAAATGGATTAAAGGAATGAATTCCA
>CANXYC010109463.1:0-13476 GCA_948193065.1 Aleurites moluccanus | reverse complement strand
TATTGGATTGGGAAAAATGATAACAAATGTGGAATGTACATTATAGTATGAGATGAGTATGGAAATAGAAGTGTTGATTTGTGCAGGTTGTGTTAATGTTGGTTATGAAGAGAGGGACTTTGGGTCCTGGGTATTAGATTGTAAGAGTAGAGTGGTTATGACAAATTTTCTGTAGAAAATGAAGAATGGGGTTCTATGGGTTTAGGTGGCCTTATGCCTTCCCCATACCCTAGGACCGTCATATCTCCTGAAATGGGGGATGTGACAGGAATATATTCTACAATAGGATATATATATTCTAAAATGAAATATAATGGAATTTCACACCTGGTAAATTTTGTACTCTGCCTCCTCTTATTATACCTCCTCATGTTAACACCATATATAAAAGAAAAAAAAAACAAAATAAATTGAATAACCATTATATATTAAAATCAATTTGAAGGTCTTATCTTCGCTCTCTCTTAGCATCCTCTCGCTCTAATATATGTTCAGGTACTTCTTTTTTTTCGCCTTCCCCTCTCTATAAGTAATATTTTTTTCTTCATTTATTAGATTTATTTATGATTCCTTGATCATTAATTTACAATATAGAAATTGGATGTTTGTAGGCATTTATAATTTTATTATTCAAAACTACAATGTACTATTTGATCACTTTTGAAATTGATATGTAGAAGTCATTAAAATTCACATCTATAAAAATTGCTTTGATTTTAAGATTTTTATAAATGAATTAGATTGATGATTAATGCAATGTTTTCTTTTTTAAGTTATGGAGATAATTCAAGGCGAAAGTAGTAATGATTGTAATACTGAGAACCCAAATGATAGCTCTACTATTTTGAAAAGACAGATGGTCGATGTTATTGATAATTGTACTATATCTTTACCGAAAAGACAGAGGCCTTATATTTAGAATTATTTTGATTTAATTTCAGCAGAACATTATTCTGATAATAAAGCAAGAGCAAAATATACGAATTGTTCTAAAAAATATATTGTTGATTCCAGGTATGGCACGTCCAATCTTAAACGTCATAATTGTCCAAATAATGTTGAAAAAAATGTGTTTAAAGGAAAGTGAAAAGTGAAATGCATTAATAATGCCCATAAGGAATTATTGGTTGAATCTATTATAAGACATGGATATACTTTCACATATGTTGAGCACAAATCAACTAGAAAAGTTTATGCTAATCTCAATGAAAATGTTAAGCATATTTCTAGGAATACAATTAAATCATATTGCTTGAAAATGCACAAAAGTGAAAAATGTAAGCTTAAAAAGGAATTGGAAGAAGTTCATGGTAGGATTAATTTGACATATAATTTATGGAGTTCATGCGTAGGTGAAGGATATCTTTGTCTGACTGAACATTATATGAATAATAATTGGAAGCTGTGTAGTAAAATTTTAAATTTTTGTCATATTTCCCTTCCACATTTTTTTGTCATGCTGTTTGAAAAAGTTTATGAGTTGTTGAAAGAGTGGACAATTGATAAGAAAATATTTGCTATTACTTTAGATAATGCAAAAACTAATGATAATATGCAAGATATATTGCGTAATCATCTTAGTATGCATGGTAATTTGCCTTTGAATGGTAACTTTTTCATGTTCGTTGTAGTACTCATATTCTAAATCTCATAGTACAAGAAGGCTTGAAAGTAGTTAGTCACTCTTTATATAAGATTAGGGAGGGAGTCAAATATGTGACTTGGTCATAAGCAAGAAAATTAAAGGAATGTGCTAGACGAGCTGAATATGATTGCTCTAAGAGTTTGTTTTTCAATTGTCCTACTAGATGAAATTTTACATATCTTATGCTTGATAGAGTAATTTTTTATCGTCTTACTTTTATAAATTTGAATATTGTAGATAAAGATTATATTTTGAATTTGACAGAAGAAAAGTGGGATAGAGTGTCCAAGATTTATAAAGTACTGAAACTTTTTAATGAAATTACAAATCTTTTCTCTGAAATTGAGTATCCAACAGCAAATTTATATTTTGTTAATGTTTGGAAGATTGAGCTTTGCTTGTTGGAGTGGAAGAAAAATATAGATCATTGTATAAGTGATTTCGCTAATAAAATGTTAAGGAAATTTGAGGAATATTGGAATTGTTATAGTGTAATTCTTTCGTTTGCTATTATACTTGATCCCCGATATAAGTTAAGATTTGTAAAATATTACTATCAGCATTTAGATTCGACAACTGCATTTAAGAAATGGACAAAGTTAAGTACTCAAATACATAATCGTTTAAAAAAATATCTAATCAATAGTCCTATATTTATAAGTTCATGTACAGATACAAAAGGAAACACTGAAATTAATCTAAATGAGAATATCATTGAAGTGAGTTTTTGTTTAATAATTATATATGTAATATATGCATTTAAATTTATTGTTTATTTAACATAATATTATTATATATATTTTACATATTTTCATATAATGTGCGTATTTTCCATTTATATATATTAAAAATTAAAATAATTATAATGAAATAAAATTTTCATGATATAAGGATTTGATTCATTTGAAAATGATCAGTCCATAGATAAGTCAGAATTGGATTTATACTTAGAATAAAATATATTTGGATTTATACTTAGAATAAAATATATTTGATAGAAAACAATCGTTGGATGTGCTATCTTGGTGGAAAGCAAATGAGTGTAAATTTTCAATTCTTTCTACTTTGGCAAGAGATATATTAAGTATTCCAATAACTACAATTGCTTCATAGTCAACTTTTAGCATCAGTGGTAGAATACTAACTAAATGGAGAGCATCACTTAAACTAGAAAATGCACAAGCATTAATTACTACCCGCAATTGGTTATTTAGATATGAAAGTAGTTAATCTTAATTTATTTCTATGCTCTGCAATTGTAATTTTCAATTACATAGTTCTTTTTTAGTATTTTAATTGTTGTTCTATTTATTTTATATAGATGATGATGATAATAATGAGAATCTAGAGAAGGAAAAGAAAGTCTACTTCTTAAATCAAGTGGATCAAATAATTTGGAGGAAGTGGAAGAGGAGGAGGAGGAGGAAGTAGAAGATTAAAAATGACTTTTTTTTGTTTATAAATAAAATAAATTATTTTATTATTAATTTTTCTGATGCTAGAATTTGAGTATTTAAAAATGTTGATAAATTTATATATATTTTATAAAAATTGAGTTTTTTCATCGATTTTTCACAATATTATATTTTTGTAGATCATAAATAAATATAAAGTTATATAAAACTAATATATTAATATATTTTTGTTATTTTTAACTTATCTATATAATAAACCAAACTTGATATATATATATTTTTTAATTATTGTTCAACAATCAAAATTATCAAAAAATAATATTTTAATTTAATAAATAATTAATAATACTAGTTGACATATATTAAATTTTTTTAACAAAACATGTAATAAATAAAATTATACAAAATACGAATTTATGACTAGCTATATATGTATAAAGTAATTGATATATTAATTTTATCTTTTAAGATATTATTAATAATTTATTATCATAATAATTTTACTTATATTTATATATTAATAGCATATAACATAATATATATATTAATAAAGTTGCATGCATAATTATTTTATATTTATTTTTTAATATATTTGAAATTGCATGTAAATATTTTATATTCAAATTATTTTTTTAAAATTAATTTTTAGGTGTCTCAATCCGATCTGATCCAAAATTTATAAATCAATTCGATATATAACCCGATTCACTTGCAACCCCAAAAAACTTGTTCATAACCCACCAAAAAAAATAATACCCAAAATAACCTGAACCTGAAATGGCCCAAATCCGAGTGACCCGAACCCAACCCGCCCAACCCGACCTATTTGTCACCTCTAATAGAAACCCTAAATCAACAACAACTAAACACTAAACCAGTTAGAATATTACCTAAACCGTACACCACGGTTAACTTCCTACACAAAATAATACAAGAATGCATCATCATGGCAGTATCTTCATCATTAAAGCCATTCCATAATTCCTACCATTCCAGTACTAATAACATCTAATAGCCAGAATTAACAAAGCAAAGGCTAACATCAAAATAATAAATTTCAGTCTTTTTTTTCTGAGACCTCAACTTCTTCTGATCTATAAGTTTAACCCTGATCACAACCATCCTTTCTATCTTCCTAGCCAATTTTTAACCCATATGGTAAGCTCGCGAGCGAGTTTTAACCTGGATCTCTCCGTACTTGATTATAACTCTCAGCTCAAACTACGAAATTGCCACTCCTGTTAATTCTCTTAGCTCACTCTTTCCTCATTTAGTCATTTGAACTGATTCTCTCCATTTCAGATCCCATCTTAGTTTTCCCGGAAAATTCCATATTTTTCTCGGAGAACTCCACATTTTTATCTTTAAGACCACCAAATTTTCCCGGAAAACCTCTTAATTTTTCATGGCAAATGCATGGAAAAGAGAAAACAAACACCCAAAACTCCTCTCTCTTAAGCCTCTTCTCCTTCTTCTCCTCGCTCTCTCTCTTCTCCTCTTCTTGTTCTTCTTTTCCTCTCGCTCCTCATCAAACCCCAATTTTACGCTCTCTATCTCAAAACCCATAACCCCGCTTTACCCAATCCCTCCTTTCGATTGTCAAAAGTCTCCACAAGCCCATCCAGTAGTAGCCAACATAGTAGAAAACCTCAAGTATCCATTTTTATTCTCCCTCTCGGATTTTGGGTCCTTGCCCGATAAACCCCACAAAAACATTGTGAGGTTGCTAAAAGGAAAGCCCTTTAGGAAGCCGGATATCTCCGTGACAATTCAGGGTTTGTTGGAAGGGATGAAGGGGAGAAATGGGTTGATGGTGGATGTGGGTGCCAATGTTGGAATGGCGAGTTTTGCGGCGGCAGTTATGGGTTTTAGAGTGTTGGCATTTGAACCAGTTTTTGAGAACTTGCAGAGGATTTGCGATGGGATTTGGTTTAATCGACTTGGGGACTTAGTTACTGTTTTTGAAGCTGCTGCTTCTGATAGGATTGGGAATATCACTTTTTATAAGGTAATGAATGATTTAGTTCAACTTTAATGATCTTACTTTGATCAGATAATATTGTTTAGTAAGTTCCGTTGGCTAGTTAAAATCCATGTTTGAATTAATAATTAACGATGGTCTGCTTTGCTGCATTTTATATTATTGATTTAGTATTAGTATGCAATGTTGTACACTATTTTTGGATTCTTGTTCTGTTTTGGTCATCATTGTTTCATCCTTAGAGAAATGTCATGTTGTTCATGAGGTGCTGCTCTGTTTGAAGTATTTAGGTGCTAGTATTTACTTATAATCTGTGGTCATTTTCTTCAATTTGAAGTAATAGTCTAGAATGTGCAAACCTCAAAGCCAAGCAAAGGTTCTGGAATATGGCCTTAGTTAGTACATTTGGATGAAGTTTATTGACTGAAAGATTAGTTGTTGTGCCAGCAGTAACTAGATATTGGGATGGATGGTTCTATAGGGCTAAATCCTTGCAGGGTATTATGGGTATGAAACTCTGAGAGAAGTGCAGGCACTTTTGGTTAATGATTTTTGTTTTTTATAATGCTATAACATTATATGTGTATATATAAATCATGTTGTTTATTTGGTTTTGATCCTTGTATTATTGCTAGTTTGCTCATTGGTTGGATAAAATTTTTTTACTCTCTCTTAATTTGGATCATACTATTCTATTTCTTCTATTTTCTGCACTGATCACTATAATCTGTCTTTATGGCTCCAGCTGGTTGGCCGGCTTGACAATAGTGCTGTTTCAGCTACCGGTGCAAAGCTGGCATTCAAGTCCAATGAAGAAATAGCAGTCCAAGTAAGGACCATTCCACTTGATGAACTAATTCCTGATTCAGAGCCAGTGCTTTTGCTCAAAATTGATGTTCAGGGTTGGGAATATCATGTACTGAAAGGGGCCTCAAAATTGCTATCTAGAAAGAAGGGTGAAGCTCCATACCTAATTTATGAGGAAGATGAGCGTTTATTGCAAGCTAGCAACAGTAGTGCCAAAGAAATCAGGGGCTTCCTCCAAAGTGTGGGTTATCATCATTGCACTCATCATGGTACAGATGCTCACTGCACCAAGGACTAAGAAGGTGATGAACTTTGCCATGGGAAACAAAATCTGTCTGGAAGACTTAGTTTCCACGTCTTTACTTTTGAGCAATGGAAAAAATGTGGCTTCTTGGTGCATGATTTTTCATTCTTGCTATTCCAAAGAATTAAGGTGGAAAGTATAATGAGCCAATGATACCCCTACTCTAAAAGTTCACATCATCTCAAATTAAGGCGAGTACACTTTGGATCTCTTAGCTTTGCTGCTAGTGCTACTGCCAACAGAGAACTCAAATGGGAAATGCTCTCTGAAGATGCTGCATGTTGAGCTCATATTCCAGAGAGAAATATGTTGCTCAGCTTGGTAGCCAGTAATTTCTTATTCAAGTTTGTCAGATGTGTGCAATCAAAATTTTTTATTTTATTATTTTTTTTTTTTTTGAGAATTTTTTTTATGTAATCTTTCCTGGTAATGTTATTAGCAAAAGTTTTTTTGGGAATCCTGTTATTTGTTGAAGTATATTCTTCAAAGAGAAAATGTTGTGATTCTCTGACCTCCATTATGGGAGATTGAACACAAAATTACAAACTGAAAGTGTTTGTAGTAGGATGGGATAATCTATATCTTTGAATTGAGCTCATATTCAATTGAATAAAGTGGCCTCGGCATAGAAACTGGCAGCTGAATATATTGTCATGATCAAGTTATATTACCCAGTCAAATTCTTAGATGACAAATTCTGAAATCTAGAAACAGGGGTTTAATTTTGATATTTATGGCTTAAAAACTTTAATTAAGATACTAGTATATTTCAGCAGGCTTCATTTTTTGTTTGAATGCAATAAACTGGCTGTCTGGTCCAGACATAATTAGCTTGAAGTGAAGAGATGGAGCAGGATTTGAAGGAACACAAGGACTTGCCATTTTCTTATTAATGGGTAAAGTTAAAAGCCTAAAACAGGTGGATTTCTATGCCCAGACTCATTGCTAGTAAGAATGATAAAAATCCCACTATCATCTAATGCAAATCTAAGGAACACAATACCTTAGATTGGAAATGTACTCCGTTCACATACTTTTCATTTTTGGAAACTAAAATAAACCATTATGCTTGTTCCATAAAGCTCAGACCAAATAGTAGGTTAGTTCATTCACTCGAAATAAGATGAAGGAGAAGGAAAATTTCTAATTATAAGAAATTAACCAAATGATAAATCTCTTGCTTCTTCATGTGAGATGTCCAGAACGGTTGAGAATTCCAGCCCCGAACACATGAACCATTACTATTCATAATTTTTGCTATTTATAACAATTGGCTGTGTAAAATTCACAACTGAACCAGTTAAAAATGTTCTTGAATTCAAAATCTCTCATGGTAGATTGAATAGTGCGGTATATGGTGAAAAAATATGTACGAAATCAAGTTTGCATTAGAAGAGGCAATATTTTTCCTTTCCCTGCAAGAAAAATCAAGACATGTATGAGAAAAGAGAACTTGCTCATCATTATGACATGATTTACGCTATCCATACAAATAGATAATTTAATATTACCCGTAAATGAAAATAGTATAAATTAAAATGCTGTAAAATGAAGGATGCTGTCATACCTCATTGTAGCACTGAATCTCATATAGATTACTGGATACAACTGCGAAGCTTAAGCTTTTTAGGATTATTTTGGTCCGCTAGTTTTTGAAGCGCCAGCTCTTTCCACCATTACATCATAAAGTTGCTTACCATTCTGTTTATAAGAAAACAGCCAGAATTAAACAGCTTAACAAATAACAACACTTCTAAACATTGAATTTTTTCCTTTATTCAATTTATAATTTTTTAAACATATAACAACCCAAATGCATTCTAAGGGCTGCATCCCTCTCATTCTCCTTATGCTAAGGTACTAGAAGCTAGTAACCACTATTTGATGATCTACTTACAAAAATTACAGGAAAGAAGTGCACTTGTCCTTCAGGTTTTGTTTGAATCTCTTTAAAATACACCAGAACAGGAAAATTTGGCCACCATAATTCCCAATTCACAAATGTTGAATACCTGTAGTAAATAAGCAGGTCAGAGATTATTTTTTGAATTTAAATGGATCAAGGGAAGTACTTACTTCCAACGGTTTTTTCCACCAACAAATACATTTTCACCAGAATCCTCAAGCTGCTCTCCTACTTTGACCTCCTGTGACCATTAATATAATATGCTTATGAGGCGAAATAAAGGCTTGGAGACAGCAGAGTCAACAATAAACAAGAATGGAAAATGGTAAAAAATAGATTCTTTTAGAAGTCCAAACTCAAATTCCTTAGGGATAGAGAATTCCACAACACAACAAGCCAAAAGTGCACTGAGAAAGAGAATATTAACCTAGAAAGAGAAATGTGATGTGCTCCAGGATAAATGTGGTCTAGATTCTTCACTAGGACTTGATTGCATTCCAAGTAGATAAAAAAAAAAAAAAAATCCAAGCCAAAATAAAAGAGAAGTTTATTCATTTTTCTATTCAATATTTTGATCTGCCATATTCAATCAGTTTTTTAATGCAAGTGCTGAAAAGAGTGATAGATAGACAGAGCTAGTATTGATTGATTCCTTTAGAACTATCAACAGAAACAACCAAACCTGGTGGAATGTATCAAACTTTCTTGCATTCATTTGCGACAGAGATTCTAGATAAGTAGGAAAATATATTGTTAGAGTTGCTTAGTCTCTTAACAGTTTAGTATTTAGGAATTTAGGGTTACAGATTAGAATTAGAAGAAACAAAGAGGAAAACAGAGGAATTCAGGAGTAAAAGAGAGAGAAACAGAAAGAGAAAAGAAGATTTTAGAGGGAGATGAGAGAATTCAGAGAGAGAAAAAGTAATTCTTTATTGAATGCTAAAACTCTCCGTTCTAGCCTTTTATATAATTGTATAGTACAGTTGTACTATTTCAGTAGTTGTCACAAACCTGTAACTGCCTCCTGGATTCTAGCATAGTACAACTGACTCCTTATAACTATTGCCAACTGTGATAACTAGTACTACAGCTGAATCACTTATCCTAAAGACTCCCAACAAGAGTTAATCAACCCTAACAAGTCAACTAACTATTACACAAAGTCAAAACTGATTTACTAAACATTCAAGTCCATTTTACCCCTGAACTTTTTCCTATAATATGTAACATAACCCCTTCCATCAGCTCTTTCTTGTCCCCAAGAAAGAGAACAAGAAGGAAACTGTGATGTCAAGAAAGAGTGATCTTCCCAACTAGAGTCCTCCATAGGTAAGTTCTTCCATTTAATCAATCCCAGCAACACATCCTTGTTATCCCTGGTAATTACCCTAGTTTGTAGGACTGCTTCTGGTTCGACCACCATGGTATCCTCTGACCATATTTATTAAAGGCGCAAGGCGCACTTAGGCGCAGGCGCGCGCCTGAGTGATATGAGGCGCAATATAAATAAAAAAATATTTTAATTATTCATACTTATAAAATAAACTACTTAAATATTCTAATACCAATAACATGAAAAAAAAAAGTCAAAACCATAAAAAATTTAGCAATACTCTTAATTTTGAAGTCCAAAAATAGCCAAATAAAAGTATTAAAATTCTCAACATAATTCTAAGTTCACTAAAATCTAAATAGACTAAATTGAAATAATAACTAATAACTAATCTATATCACTAGTAGCATCATCTTCATCATCACCACCATCATCATCATCATAATATTCATCTTCAAGGTACTCTTTTTCATCCTTTTCACTATAATCTTCACAATCAATCTCTTCTTCATCATCATCTCTAAGTATAAGAGGAGTCTTGCCTCCTCTCAAGTTAGAAGATGATGTTTTTCCTTTATCTTTAGGCTTAGCACTTGGAGTAGATGCATACATGATATTTTTGTTTTTTGCTCCTCCTCCTCCTTTTCTCCTCCTCCTACTCTAGTATTATAGACATTTTTTTCAACTCCAGTCGCTCTAGCAACTACACTCCATATTAAATCATTATCTTCAAATACAAGTTCATCATTTTCTTCTGCTTTTTCATTTAGTCTACCCATCAACTATTCATTGGCATCATCAATGTCATTCAAAGAAATGGGATCAATGCGGTCTTATGCATCATATCGACACTTCAAAGCTCGATTATACTTCACAAACACCAAATCATTCAATTTTTGTTGAGCAAGCCTATTTCTCTTTTTGCTATGAACCTGAAATACATTAATACTAATAAACATCATTTTGTTATGCAACAAATTATTAATTACCTACTCTTCCAAACAAGTATATAAGAAGAAGTAGCAAAAATTACACATTAATCACTTGCATGTTCAAAAATGCTCCAATTACGTTCACAACCAGATGCACTACAGGTAAGACTAAAAACTTTCACAGCAAATTTTTTCAATTGTGGAGTTGAAGATCCATAAGACATCCACCACTCAACTATTCATAATAGATTAAATGCATGGGTGTTAGATTGATACTCTAATACATGTCAATTAATATGTAATAAATCACTCAAGTTTAAAATTTATTAATCTGGAGATTTTATTTTTCTATGCCTTATAGCTAAAGAAGTTCCAAATATGTCTTCTGCATTTCGATACATAGCCAATTGCTCAATAATTTTGTCTTGCTCTTCATGGCTTACAACCAATCTTTTTAAAGCTGCATATAGACCCTTCATAACTTCTACATCATCATATATGTGATTGTCTGAGTAGAAAAATTCAGGGTTCAAATAATGCCCTGTTGCATGTAAAGGTCGATGAAGTTTACATTCCCACTTATTATCTATAATTTTAAACACTTCCTTATACTTCTCTTCATTTTCATTGAAAGACTTTGCAATTGCTTCTTTAGCCCTGTCCATAGCTTCATAAATATAATCCATTGCTGGTTTTTTCTCACTACCAACCAATCTGAGCACACGAACTAGAGGACCAAATAACTTCAAAATATACACAATACTGGTCCAAAATCAAGTCATCATAATAATACTAGCTGCTCTTTTATCAGATGACTCTTTTGACCACTTACTTGTTGTCCAATCCTCAAAAGTAAATATCTTTCTTAAATGATGTTTCAATTTATGTATGCGTTGAAGCGTAAGAAAAGCAGTAGCAAATTTTGTGACACCTGGTCTAACAAGTTTTTTATGTCCATTGAATTGCCTTAGCATGTTCACCACCCCGGTCGAACATAAATATAGGAATTCAAATTCACAGCCCTTTTCAATGTCCTATGAACACTAGACATCTTCCCTATATCCTCCAACATAAGATCAAAACAATGAGCAGCACATGGAGTTCAATACAAATGCGGTCTTTTCGCTTCTAATAATTTTCCTATCAATTTTAAAACATGACTAACATTAGTATACAAGACATTATTAGCATTAGCATTGCAAATGCAATCATAATTTTGAAAAACAAAGAACTAGGTAAGAATTTCTTATCTGCAAGCACATTAAAAGCAGCACTGTCAGTGACAACCTGAACAACATTCTTTTCCCCAACACGTTCTACTAGACCATCAAATAATTCAAACATTTTCTCTCTCGTCTTCGAATATTCAAAAGCATCAACAGATTCAAGAAAAACAGTTCCCTTGGGAGAATTTACTAAAAAATTTATCAAAGTTCTATTTTTCTTATCAGTCCAACCATCTGACATTATAAAACAACCATATTTCGTCCATTCCTCTTCATAAGACTTCATTGCAAGTTTCACATCCGAAACTTCCTTATTTAAAAAAGGAACTCACACCTCATGGTAACTAGGTGGTTTCATGCCAATACCATATTGTCCAATTGATTCAATCATCACCTTAAAACTTGGATAATTGACGGCATTAAAAGGAATTGCTGTATCATACATCCATCGAGCTATATCTCTACAAGCTCTCTCTCTTAATTCCTTCTTGTCTGCCTCATTGATGGTGGTTTGCTTAATGTTTGATTGTTTTCTATTTTGCACAACTTTTTCTGCATTAGGTATGAAATATGTATTAATTGGACCTTTTTGTCTTGGCATTTTTTTTTACATTTACAGGCTTGCTACTTCCTTCTTTAAAGCTCATGCTCAAATTTGTAACATCATTCTCTTCCTCATCATCGCCATAAGTCTCAATATCATCAAAGTCAAGATTGTGTTGCAACCTTCTTTAGCATATAATTCTGAATTTCTTCATGTACATGAGAATGACATTTTTTGCACATTGTGGCATTTCGAAATCCTCCAACAATATGTTGTTTTGCTCGATAAATGCCACATTTTGTTATTTTCTCACAGAAATTACAAACTATATCATTTTTGTTACTTGAATCATTCACACAAACATACTTCCAACAAGGATTCTTCCTATAATTATTCCATGTTTTAGAGTTCAAATATTATCTATACCAAAATAAGAGCTGAAAAAAAAAAACCATATATAATATTAGCAATTTGACTAAAAATAACCGATTAAATACTATAACCCAAAACTAATGCTAACATTAAATAGTCATATAAAAAAAAACAATTGCCATATTTTTTTTTTATCAACTTCCTTTCAATTAAATAAACTAAATTAATTATTATAAATAAAAAAATATAATGATTAATTAATATCTAATTCATGAAAACTATAATTTTTTTTTTTAAATTAACACTTTTGATTCACAAACTAATTTAAATATAAAATCATAGCTATTAAAGGCGCAAGGCGCATTTAGGCGCAAAGGAGTCCTGGAGCCTAGGCGCTAGGCGCAAGCATGCGCCTGAGCGACATGAGGCGCAATATAAATAAAAAAATATTTTCAAAAAATATTTTAATTATTCATACTTATAAAATAAAATACTTAAATATTCTAATACCAATAACATAAAAAAAAAAAAAGTCATAAACCATAAAAAATTTAGCAATACTCTTAATTTTAAAGTCCAAAAATAGCCAAATAAAAGTATTAAAATTCTCAACATAATTCTAAGTCCATTAAAATCTAAATAGACTAAATTGAAATAATAACTAATGACTAATCTATATCAATAGTAGCATCATCTTCATCATCACCACCATCATCGTCATCATAATAGTCATCTTCAAGATTCTCTTCTTCATCCTCTTCATTATAATCTTCAAAATCAATCTCTCTTTCATCATCATCTCTAAGTATAAGAGGAGTTTTGCCTCCTCTCAAGTTAGAAGATGATGTTTTTCTCTTATCTTTAAGCCTAGCACTTGGAGTAGATGCATACATGACATTTTTGCTTTTTGCTCCTCCTCCTTCCGTTTCTCCTTCTCCTACTCTAGTATTATAGGCATTCTCTTCAACTCCAGTTGCTCTAGCAACTGCACTCCATGTTAAATCATCATCT
>CANXYC010109454.1:0-34252 GCA_948193065.1 Aleurites moluccanus | reverse complement strand
TCTGAGAATTCCCTCAGAAATGGCGAAAAATAGTCTTCAATACACAGATGCAGGACTGACAGAAATTATCGAGATCAATAGAGACGATAAAGATCTGTGTAAATCACTTCCAAAAATTGTGCAGGAATCATTAGAGTTCTTAGGTTCCGATTCAATAATAATTACCAGTTATATTATTAGCACAATTATGGATTCTGGTGAGGATGGAACAGTTCGTTATCCTTATCAAATTTGGGATCTCCGTCCTGTTATGGCTAAGGGATTTGTTGAGCCACAGAAGGTTAATAATCAGAACTTAAACTTTTTATTTTAACATGTATAATGAAAACAAGATTATTACCCAAACTGTGAGAATTGAAAATTTCAAAGCTAGCCTGGAGAAGGCAATTTATGCAAGTAATTATGTCCTTCTCGGAGATAGTAAAGTTTTTGTTACAATATGGTCCCAATATACTCCCATTACCAGAGTATTGTCCATGATCAAGGGACGAGAAGAAGCACAAAAGTTATTTTTGAGACTAGTGGATTTGGATCCAAGTCTGGATTTCCAACCTGAAACTATGAAGGTCTGGAAGAAGGTTGCTCAGTTCAGAGAGCAGCGTGTTGCAGAGGAAATGGCTATGGGTTTTGCAGAACTGAGAGAAAGCATGGATGACCCAGTCAGTAACTCACAGATGGAGTGATAAAAAACGTCATCCATGACGTCAGCCTCAGCGTGATAATTAAGGAATTGCTTTTCAGAAGTTGCTGCAAAGGTTAAAGCATTGTCTGAATAGCTTTAAAATTTGTGGTCCCAATGAAAAGAACGTATCCCTGATAAAGACTGACTTCTTAGCTGTAAAATTAAAGTAGTCTTTGCCTTCATTTAATTATTGTACCAAATACAGCTGGAAAACAGTACTAGAGGCACCAGCTGCTCATTTTATTTTGAAATATTGTAAAGCTGGCATACTATTCCAGCTACCCGTCTTAATTATTGTACTATTTTTCTTTTGAGCTGGCAAACAGTAATACAGACACCAGCTTAGTTTGTAACAATTTTATATATACTTCTTCAGCTTATTGAATAAGGGGAAGTGAAATAAAATACAAAGTTTCTCTAAAAAGAACCATCTTTATCAAGTTTTTATCTGTGTGATTATTTTGCTTCTATATACCTTGCATCCTTCAAAACGGGCTGATAACCAGGAGTGTTGCAGTAAGACCTTAATAAGGAAGGGCAGTAAGTCATATCCTCCATATCTCTCTGGAGATATTGCTGGTGCCAAGCTTGGAAGGAAAAAGCTAAAGCTGTTGCGGAAGCTTAGTGGACCCAGTCTACAAAAGGTATGTATTTTATAAATGTTTTAATTCTATAATTAAACGTTTATGTCTTCTTCCCGATCTGCTAATAAAAATTAGCTTAGAGGACTAGCTTTAACTCAGGCTAGGAGGGAAGAGTTGAGTGCCAGTCTTAGATTGCAGAATCCTGTATTTGCATTATATGAACAAAGAACAATAGAATTACCTGTTGCTATAGAAAGGATTGAAACACTTGAAAAGCCTAATAAGAAAGATTTTGAACTGAAAAATTTTTTAGATCAAGAACTTAAACTTAATAATTTCCATTATTTAGAAAGGCTTGGTGCTTTTGCACATTTATTGGATGACCAGTAATCCTTCATATTACTCTTATCCTGATTGTCATCACCTAGATCACGGTGTAGGCAAGGATCCAGTAATAGGTTTATTGAATTCTATTATAGATCTTTTGGACTCTCTAAATAATTCTATAAATAAATTATTTAAAAATTTAAAAGAGTTGACTCTTAGACAGAGTGAATTTGAGAAATTTTTCCTTGAGAACAAAGGCCCTTTAGGACTTGTTGCTAGCTCTCGTTATCATAACGAATATAAAAAGCTGAAAGAAATCAGAAATAAAAGAAAAAATCATTTAAAAGATCTTTAGGAGTAGCTCTCTGTAATTTCGCCTCTGAATAGAACAATTAGAGGGAGGGCAGACTCACCTGAATGGTATTAGAGCCTAAAAAAGAGGATTTTTAGATTTTTTTGAAAGAAAAGTAGGACTTTAGGGGTAAAAATAGAAATAACTTAAGTTTGGGGTGGATAAGGACTGCCAGTGAAACGCGGCTAAAAGTCTGAGGACTTTTGTGTTACGTTTTAAAGTTTAAGGATAATAATGTGCGCGAGTTATAACTTAGAGTACCATGAGTGAAATGATCTCAACTGGTTTTGCATCACTGGACCAATCACAGATTAACAAATTAGACCAAATATTGCAAAAAATATATTTCCCAAAACACTTTATTAAGTTTCATTTTTAAGCTTATTCAAAAAAAAAAAAGTATAATTTTAATAACCATTTTTTTAACAAGTCTCTTAATAACGATTATTTTAAATAAAATATAATTATAAAATAATTATGTTAGTAAAATAGACATTTTAATAGAGTTGTAAATTTTTATAATCATTATCATAAATAAATTAAAATTCTTATTTTTCATTTATTTATTTTATTTTTAAATTTATTTATTTAATAATTTTTAAATTTTTATTTCTTACGAGTGTTCTTAAAACACTCATTAGAAAAATTGTTTGAATAAATAAACAAATTAATCATGAGATTTTATAAAATTTTATGCTAATTATTACATGTTAAATTTTTATTTTTTTTTCCCAAACTTGAGAAAGATTAAATATAAAAAAGTCATACTTAAATGAAATTATTTTTGAGCTATAAAATTAAGATGAATTCAACATGCAAATTAAATATGATATTATGAAAATTGTTGCAATATAATATAATTGACCCAAAGTATATTTTTTTTATTAACGTTTTAATTAGAGTTATAATTTCAGGTTCAAATAGTCAACATTCTTTAATATTTTCCAATTACATTTTTTAATTTAAAGATAATTTTTAATATGTAAATCAAGCATGAACATGTTCTATTTCTTAAACTTGTTTAGAAAAAAGAATTTATAATACATATATTAATTAGTTTAAAAATACCTCTAATGTGAGAATTTAAGAAGATATCAAGTAATTTGTGATTTTAAGATGTTAAATTTTGATATTTACTGTTTGATCAAAGTTTTATTGATTTTATCTAGAAAATATATAAAATTATTTTAAAATATATAGGACTATATTTATAATTTATACTTTATTTATAAATGATAGAATTTAAATTAAATAATTTTATGAAATATTAAAGATATAAAATCTAATTTTAAAAAATCTCAAATATTTTTTTTAAGTTTATGAACATTTTAATAAAAAATATATATAAATTACATGAATTTGCATAACTATAATTTGGTCTTTTTTAACATATATATACATTTGGTTCTAAATCCAGGGGCAAATATACAGGGAAAATATCCAATTCATAATTTGAATTTTGGCTAAAAATTCAATTTGAGTCACGTAGAAAAAAACAATTAATTTTCTTTTTTAATTCAATTTTTTATTCAATTGAGAGCTTTTTCATAATTAGATCAAATGGTAGTAAATTATAGGGTTAATTTCACCCATGATCCTTGAGATTTTCACTGACACACTTTATGATCATCCAACTCTATTTTATAATGATAAAATCATTCAACTTGTAACAATCACTTTAATATCATTTATGGGATTTCCGTTAGTCTCATTAACAGAATGCATACGTGGCAAGCCATATGTGCATTTTTTAAATTTAAAAAATTCACGTCAGCAATTCTTACCTAAATTCTTCTCTCTCCACGCGTGGAAAAATTCTTATATCTCACCTCTTACCTCTCAGAACCATGTAATCTATCCCAACCATGGATTGGGAATGCAACCCAACCAAACATGTAGGCCAAACATTTACTTGATATTCTTGAGCTTTGTTAACGGAAAGAAAAAATGGGTTTTGTAGTGGAAGATGCTTCTGCTTTATTTTGAACAACAACATCCTACCAAAGATTTTCTGGAGCTTTGTTTAGGAAAGACAAATTGCTTTTTGTGGAGTATACTTTAGTGGTGGTTGTTGCGGTAGTGGTGGTCGGGACGGTGAAAGTGTTAGTGGTGGTGGCAACAATGGTGATAATGAAGTTGAGAATTATGTGGATTTAAGGAGGAGAAAGCCAACTATGAAGAGAGATCCAAAGGCTAGGTATTGCAAAGAGAATAAAATCAAATGTAAATGGAATTTTGGGCATTATGAACAAAATAATAATTGATACAATCCCACAAGAAATTAACACCAATTTTGTACCTATTTTTTCCAAGTGGGTTTTCTTTAAACTTTTACCATTTGGGGATTTTGCAAGCGACCCATTTTCAGATGCTTCCTCAAGAGCCTTATTAGGCTTGTTTTCTTGTAATTGATGGAGCATAGTTAAATTGCCAGAATGAGAACCAGAGTCATCTCACCTTCTAGTCTTCTTGTCCTTTATCAAAGAAGTACAATGATTTATTGGCTTCCATAGTGAGAGAAGCACAAATGCCTCTTCTCTCTCTCTGTCTCTCTCCACAGACAATGTCACAGCGCCAAAAAAGCAAACGCAATCTCAAATTAAAAGGTAAAGGTGAGATTTTTGAAATATAAATCCTTAGTAAAAAACAAAGAATTCCAAATTTTGGTACTTTAAAACCATGAAACATTCAAAAATAACATAAACAAAGAATCTTTTTGTTAGGACTACAAATAATTTTTGTGAGATCAAGAAGAATCAGTCATTAAGAAGAGGAAAGGTAAAGAAAAAAATATATATTTGAATAGAATCAAGCCTTTAAAATTGATTGCCCAAAAGCCAATTTACCCGGTATTTTCTTCTAACATTCCCAAGATCTAGAATATAAGAATATAACCACAAGAGACAAGAAAATGACAAAGGGAAAGGGGAAATGGGAGAGTTGAAGGTTGCCCACGCTAAGAGAGAGAGAGTATGGAGGTTGACATGACATTTTTGAAGTAAAAAATGCACATGTGGCTTGCCACTGTACATTCTATTAATGAGACCAACGAAAAAAACCCATAAATGATATTAAAGTGACCGTTAATACAAGTTGAATGATTTTATCATTACAAAATCAAGTTGGATGACCATAAAGTGCGTTAATGAAAATCTCAAGGACTATGAGTGAAATTAATCTTAAATTGTGAGATTCATTTATATTTTTTAATTAACAAAAATATTAAAATTAATTTTTTTTTATAAATGATAAATATATTAATATAAAATAAAAAAATAAACTCATCTAAACTCTTGTTTCTCAAACAAATCCTTCTCCTTGCACTAAAAGGCATCATCTTTTTCTCCCAGGAGATTCGTAGCATCATTAGTCACGGTTGGGAAAAATAAAATCACTATGCTCTATCACATCAATTAATAAACCCAAAATACAACAACTTCAACAAATCCTCCACCGTAGAACCACCGTCATTTCGAGTTCCTTCATTTGACTCTCAATTAGTTTTCTCACTCTCATCCTTATCCGAAATAGATTATCAGAGACGTATGATTGTTGCTGGTGACGGTGGATGGCAAGGTGAATTTCTTCGGAGACAATAGTAGCAAGAGGCTAGCAGACCTTCTCTAGCTCTTCAATTGCGGTGCAAATGAAAGGTTTAGACCGTAGAACATCCTCTTGCTCTTTATTTAGAGGAGGATCTATTAACAGGCAAGGGGGAGGTAAATTTAAATTTTTTTAATATAAAATTATTATTTAGTTTTTAAAATTTATAAAATTATAAAATGATTCTTTTATTTTAAAAATAATTATTTTTTAGTCCTTAATAAAATATTATTTAATTATATATTATTTTATTTTTCATTTTTGACCCTTTAACTTTTAATTTTTTAAGATAAATTACTATTTAATCCCTAAAATTTACTAAAATTAATAAAATAGTCATTTTATTTTGAAAAATTATTTTTTTTATCAAATTTATAGTGTTTTTTCCTAAAAATTTTGCTTTCTTCCCTAAATATGAGGGAGTTTCCCCTTTTAAAAAAATTATGTGTCTGTCCATGTCTTTATTGATTGGCTTGCTTTGAGAGATGGACTCTTTTATATGGAGGATTTGATTGTACTTCTTGTAGAGGTGGTATAGGCGTTTGTTGATAAAGCTAAGGATGAGTCATTTTGTAACTTTTAAGGTAGCAATGGTCGCTATTTTTGAGACTTCTTATGGAGGGGTTGGAGGTTGATAGGTGTAAATTATATATATTAGTTTTATCCAAATTATTTAGGGTTTTGGATGTTTCTTTTATGTTTTAATTAGTATTTATCTATTTATTTTGTATTTATCTTGGATTTATCTTTTTAGGAATATTTAGAAAAATGAGCTGGAAATTACTGTTTTAATGAAGACATGGGCATATCTATTAGGAGACATGGGCATGTGTCGGGCTGGAAGCTTATAAAAGGAGCTTGGCATTTTTAGAGCAAGAGGGAGAATTTTGGAGAGAAAAACAGGGGCGGCTACTGTAGAAAACAGAGGAAATTAGTAAGCGAGCAATCAAGATTAAACGAGACCCCAAAATCAAGAAGAATCACTCTCCAATGTTTTCCATTATGGTTTCTACTTTGTTTTCCTTGATTTTTGTTAGATTTAATATGAACTAAATTCTTTTTTAGCTAAGGCTATGGGAAGTCTAAATCATACAATATTTTGAAATTAGTTAATTTAATCAAGGCAATTTTATTATCATATGTTTGTGAATTATTGTTCTTAATGCTATTAGGAGTTTGAACACCTCTTAATTAAGTTGATTCATGATGTGAATTGTATGATATATAAAAATATATATACATGATTCATCTATTATTTTTATATACAAGTTTTCTTAGGACTTAATGCACTTTTATCTCGAGAACTCTATTAGAGAAATCTAAAGATTACTTGATAGAAATAGGTTTGATATATCTTGAGAGAGAATATTAAATAAATTAGAAAAACTTCAGCTCATAAAAATCAACTTTTGTCTTGGATAAGTTAATATATTGATATACATTGAATTGATTAGGTGGACCAATAGTCTTAGTTATCTCAAATTATTATTGATTGTTTGATTAGTTAATTAATATTTATTTACTTTTAATTCAGATTTTTAGATTTAATTATTCAAATTCCAATTTAATTTGAGTTTCTAAATAATCTTAGATTAATTATAGCTTTAATACTTGTTTTATTAAATCCTCGTGGGAACGATATTTTTATACTACTTGATAACTAGTGCACTTGCTAGTGTTATAGATTTATAGCCATCAACCATCAACCCATAAAAGGAAATTTCTTGTTGACCCAAACAATTCAAACCTTATGGAAAATCTTCTGAATTTTTTATCAGCTGTCCACTTCTTTAATATTGTAATTAACCCTACCTTAAACCATATAAAGAAGAAGATTTTTTGACAATGGAAGATAACCCTAATCCCTCGTTGACTATACCTTAACTCAACCAAAATCGAAGCATAAGGCACTGGAAAAAGCATGCCCATTCTTTTGATTTATCTCCACCTTCAGTGGAAAATTATGGAAATCGACTCTGATCAAATTGAGCCAAATGGTCAAGGAGCTTCTTTATTGGCTACTGATAATGGTAAGACCCCAAATCCATATAAGGCTATGATGGCTAGCCTAAAGCCACCACAGGAGCCATGACTATTAAAGCTTGGAACAACCAAGGGCTTGGGCAACCCTTAACAGTTATAGCTCTTAGGGAGCTCATTCAAGTAAATCACCCCTCCTTTTTCTTCATAACAGAGACTAAGAAAAGCTCACAGTATTTGGAGACTCTAAAAAGGAGATTGAATTTTGATAAGGCTTTTTATTTTGATCCAGAGGGTCTAGCTGGGGGATTAGCATTGTGGTGGAATGATGATATTGATATTTTCATAAGTAGCGCTAGCAAGAATTTCATCCATGTGAAGATGATAGGTATAGATTCTGATGAAGAATAGGCTGTCACTTTCATTTACGGTAGTCCAAAATTGATGGAGAGGTAATTGGTTTGGGATACCATCAAATCAATGAGACAATCCAGATTGTGTCCATGGCTCTGTATAAGGGATTTTAATGCTATTGTTTTCAGTTCTAAAAACAAGGTAAAAGAAATGTTAACTAGGCTCAAGCTTCTAAGTTTATTCAGATTTTGGAAGATTGCAATCTGATGGACCTTGATTATAAGGATTCTTGGTTTACTTGGTCAAATAAATAGCCTGGTACATCCAACATTTGGATTAAGTAGTAGCAACCTCTGAATAGAGAATGGCTTTCCCTAAGGCTCAAGTCTTTCATGACAATCTTAGTGGATCTAATTGTTGCCCTCTTATTTTAAAACTTAATGTTAAAGCATGTCATAAGCCCACACCTTTCTACTTTGAAGCTAAGTGGTTAGAAGAAGAAGATTGTAGAGTTGTCATTTCAAAGTCTTAGGAAAAGAGAGTATCGGGTTCAGCTTTGTATTGAGTGACTAGGAAATTGGAAGCTCATAAATATAGCCAAGGTTTGGAACAAGATGGATATGGGCACAATAAAGAAGGAAAATGTATATTTAAAACTCAAGATGCATGCAGTTCAAAATTGTTCTTATACTAGAGAAGTTAAGAAGGAAGAAGAAAGTATTTTGAGAAAGATCAATGAATTATGGAAAATAGAGGAGATTCATTAGTTCTAAAGGTCTCAAATCAATTGGTTAAGGCATGGAGATAAAAATACAAGATTTTTTCATTTGAAAGTCGTTCAAAGAAGAAATAGGAATTTACTTCTAAAAATAAAATATAACGATGGCAAATGGGTTGAAGGCATCACTCAAGAAGTGATGGGTTTCTTTATGGAAGTGTATCAATCTGAATCGATAACCCTAGAAACTGAGGTTTTCTCTTCCATCAATCAGGTGGTTACAGAAGACATGAACAGGTCTCTTTGTGCCCAAGTTACCATGGAAGAAATAAAGAGGGCAATTTTTGAATTGGGAGCATAAAAATCACCAGGCTCGGATGGTTTCCCTAGGATATTTTTTCAAAAATTTTGGTGTCTAATAGGGTTTGATGTCATAGAAGTTGTTAGAAGATTCTATAGTACACGTTATCTTCTCAAGGAATGTAACAAAACTTTCATTACCCTTAACACAAAAAGTGATCATCCTTCCTCCTTAAACCACTATCATCCGATTAGTCTATGTGACTTCAACTACAAAGTTATATCCAAAACCATATCCAACCGTCCAAACCTTTTTTTAATTCTCTAGTCCACCTAAGTCAAGTTGTATTTGTGTCAAGTAGAAGTATCCAAGATAACATTGTCATTTCCCATGAAGTCTTTCATGCCCTAAACAATAGGAAAACCTCATCCAAACATATGGCTATCAAAGTGGATATGCACAAGGCATATAACATAGTGGAATAGAAATTCCTTGAGAGAGTTCTAGCAAGAATGGGGTTCAATTCAGGTTCAATATCTATGGTTATGAGTTATGTCACTAGTATATCATATTTAATTCTTATAAATGGCTCTCTAATTAAATCCTTTAATCCTTCTCATGGTTTAAGATAAGGAGATCTTTTATCTCCAATATTGTACCTATTTGTTACAAATGCCTTGTCTTGTGTTTTGAATGACTGTCTTATTACAGGATGGATTAGAGACTATAGGATTACTAAAAGATGCCCAACTTTGACTTGTGCCTTATTTGCGGATAATACTTTTATTTTCGAAGAGGCGTCAACCCATGAAGTTATCATGCTCAAAAATATTCTGGAAGGCATATAATTAAGCATCGGGCCAAAAAAATTAATTACCAAAATTCTTCATTTTCTTTTAACAAGAAATGCCCATAAGAGTTGAAGAAAACAATCCTAAGAATTTTGCATATGCTGCAAGCCAGAGACAATGAGCCTTATCTGGGACTCCTAATCTATTGTGGTAGATCAAACACTCAAACCATGGCTTTTATTATAGAGAAAGTTCCAAGGCATTGGTGTGGAAACAAAGAACCCTTTTGCAGACAAGGAGAGAAGTGATGATCAAGGTTATCCTATTTACAATCCCTACCTACTCTATGTCCATCTTCAAGTTCCCCATGAGTTTGTGTGATCAGATAGATAGAACTTTATTTAAGATCTTTGGGGACAGTCAAGGGATAAATAGGCTCTATGAATGAAGATGTGGAAAAAAATCTCAGTATTCAAGCAGCATGGTGAACTATGATTCAAGAGTTTCTTTAGTTTTAATGATGCTCTTCTAGCCAAATAGTGTTGGAGGTATTTGCAAAAGGCGAAAGACTTGTGGATAAGAGTAATTAAAGGATCTATTTACCCTTTTATGGTATATGGAGTGCAAAGAAAGGGGATCATCCCTCATGGGTTTGGGTGAGTTTTTAGGTGGGGAAGTGATGTGAACCCGGGAAAGCCAAATCATATTTGAACAAGAAAACTTCGATCCATTGATGAACCTATGTCAAGAATCTTGGTATAATGGTGAATGTCACAAAGTGATTAGTTTTAATAAGTTCAAACGATTCTTAGCAAGAACTAAAATTGAGAGAATTCTCACAAAATTATATTTAATCAAAATAATCAAAATCCGAAGTTTTCTAAATACATGATTTAGCTAAATATTTATAGAGATTTAGCTAAATGAAAAACTCTAACTTAAATTTTCTAGATAAATATAAGTTTCTCAAATAAGAATAAACTCCTTAGATAAGAATAAGCTTCCTAAATAAATATAAACTTCCTAGAGAATGGTAAGGTTCCTTAAAAAAAAACTACTTAAATTCGTTTTGGACTTTAAACTAATACAGAACATATACAAAACTCTCTAATACACTTAATTTTAATATTATTATACAACCCATAAATATATTATATTAAAACTAATTGGATAAAATTGATCAAAACTTGATGTCCACAGGACCCTACTTATATCATATCTCATATCAGTAGGGAAGCGACTGAGCATGGTATTTGATGGATTTTGAAGAGTGGGAAGGATATAAATATTTGGAATGACAAATGGATCCCATCTCTTCCAAATTTTAGGATCCAATCTCCTAGACCACATAACACGGATGTTATATTCGTTGGTGATTTGTTTCTCAAGGTACCCAAAAGTGGGACAAAAGAAAGATGGAGACTTTGTTCGATGAAGAGGAAGTTACAGCCATCATGACTATTCCAATAGGGTTGGTTGAAGATGTGGATAGATTGATTTGGCACTTTGAGAAGGATGGCATTTTCAGGATGAAGTCTGCTTACCACTTGATAAAAAACAATAGGGAGTGATAATCCAGGGTCTTCATCAAGCATGAACATTCATAATAGCTACAGGAGAAATATTTAGAGATTGAAGATCCCCAGAGATACAAATGTTTTTTTGGAAGACTTCAAAAAAGTCCTTAGCTACTAAAAATTCCTTAGCTACTACTGCTAATCTTCATAGAAGAAAGATAGTAAGCTCTTTGTTGTGCATAATTTGTAATTTGTTTCCTGAAACTATTGATGTTTTATTTCAATGTCCCCATGCAGTGGCAACGTGTTGTCCTACAAATCAGACCCCTCATCAATTCCCCCTTTCCAAGTTTGGTGGTCTAATATAGTGAATTGCATCAAGATCCTTTAAGATTAAGCAAGTCGCTATATTATGCTAGCAAATATGGAAAACAAGGAATGAATTTGTGTTCCAGCATACAAGCCAAATCCAATTAAAACAATTGCCAAAGCTTCAAAACTGTTCAATGAGCTATAGATGTTGCAGCTAGATGATGAAGCAAACGATGGATGACAGGTGGTTTAGAAATGGATCCTCCCCCTTATTTAAATTTAACAGTGATACAACTTTCAAAAGCTTGGAGAGGCAAGTAGGTGTTGTAATAGGCAGAAATTGGGAAGGAAGGTTGTTATATGGGACTGCTTTTAAATTCAAGTGCTGCCTCAAGTTTGCAGGCAGAGGCTTATGGAATTCTAGCTGCAATCAATTTGGCTAAATCCTTAAAGATACACAGAACCATTTTTGAATCAGATTCTGAGATTTTGGTGCAAGCAATTAACCAAAGAAAAGCTAGTAATTGGAGAATTGAAACTTCAATTGATTGTATTCTATGGAACTCGCCTTTTTTTTTTTTTTTTTTAGAATATTGTTGTATCTTTTGTCGCAAGAACTGCTAATGGAGCAGCAGATTGGGTAGCGAAAAATGTGAACCAAAAAAATGTGAACTGTATCTCATACTCTTTAGAATGGTTTGGTAATCCACCACCAAAGCTGAAACTTATTTTGTATAATGAAGTCTATGGTCTCTCTTGATTTAATTCAGTTATATTCACTTCTAAAAAAAACCTGAAATTGGAGTATACCATACACATGAAAATAGTGAAATGCTTGAAGGCAAAATGTAAATATAAAATTAAGATGATCTATTCTTCAAGGCAAAATCACAAAAACATTGCCTTTATGCAATTGCCACTATACGTGCATACATCAAGTGTTTATCAACATCTTTCTCTATGAACTATGATGAGTTGGACATATGATTATTACAGTAGTTGCACCAAAGAAAATAATATTGAAAAAGAAAAAACCTATTAAAACCAATCTTGAATGCAATAGAAAAATTGGCAGAATCGAACATTGCAACTGTTGTTTTGAAGTTTAGGTTTATAAGTTAGCTCCTTCTTGACGTATATTAAGCCCTCCACTTGTAGGCCTAGAAGATATCCAAGAAAAAAAAAATTAAACATAGCAAAAAACAGGATTTCCAGTGAGGAATAGTGATGAATCGGGAACATAAATCAATGAACAAGACTCCTAAAATAAGAAATACTTAATGCTTTGGAATGCAAGTTAGATTCAAGGAAATCATAAAGCTCTACTAGATTCAACACAGCATTTAAGTTCATCATCTGATATTTATCTTGATAGTGCTAGATACAAACAGTAACTTTGTATTCTATTACTACTGTTTCAATAATCATTCAATTTCTGAAATGACTAATTCAAGATAGAAAATATCCCATTCTCTCATGAACATCAACCAAAGTCTTTTGATCTCTCTGTTTTCTTTTTCCCATTTATGAGAAACCCATTAATTATTGGTTCTTAAGTTGTTAGTTTTGACATTCTTTGTGATTCTTCAGTTCTCCTCATGAACCTAGTAATGTGAGGAGACAAGACAAGATATTCTACTATTGTGAAGTTGCAGCATATTTATCATGATGCATAATGAAAGAAAATAAACTTACAGTCCACTGAGCACTTTGATGCTGTCGTAGAAGAACCATTGTAAAGTAACAACTGGCCCCACAAGTGTGATCCGGATAGGAAGACTTCTAGTGAAGAGATTAACTAGCCCAATATTCTTAACAGCCTGAATGACATCAAACAAAAACTAACTAATTTACACAATTCATCCTTTTAACATGGCATTAAGATCATGAAATTTTTTTAATCTAAAGGTGCACCTGAAGCATATTTTCCGCCTTTTTGTTGTAAAGGGAGGTAACAATATTGTCAGCAGGATTAGAAATTACAGTACCAACAGCTCCAGCAACATAGCCTGCCAAACACGTCACACCAAGCTGTTGAACTCTAGAGCAATCTTCCTTTCTCCTTTGAATAATGTTCTGATATATCAGGTCCACTGAATGTTCAAATGTTGAAAACATGATCATAGAAACTGCCATTCACAACATTACAATAAAAAGAAAAATGTCAGAAAATAAAATTTATCATGTAAGATAAAAGCCAACCTAAAATGTGGAACTAACTTCATCAATATAATAATCACAGTAAATCATCTTTTGTATTGGCAAGTCCTCAGACATGAGCATAGATGTATTGCTCATAATTTCTGGCTGTGTTACACCAATAAGGGTTCTATCATGAAAGCTAAGTGCCCAAGACTCGTAATTGTAATTTCCATGATACAACTGATGTAGTGGCTAATCAAAGGCCCAGCATTCTTGTCCTACCTCAGTTAAATCAGACCAAACAACTTAAATACATGAGAAATGTTAAACAGGAAAAAAAAAAAGTCCCAAGTCTACAAGCTCCCACTCTGAGAGAGTCAGGGGCGAGTCATTGATCGATTGCAGCCTTCTCCTTGCGTTTTTTGCAAAAAGCTATTCTATTACTCCAAATCTTGCACATTACATGTTCAACAGAGTATTCAGAAATTTACCATAACAAAACAGCATATTTAATGGTCATTCACAGTTCACTGGTCATATTCATTGTCATTTTCATTGAACTGGTAATTGGTAGAATTACTAATCGGGTGTCCATTAAGTTGCAAATATTGGTTGAAGTAGTCCATTAATCAAACAATAAGATAACATAGAATGCAGATGTGACATTTTTTAGCATGCCAACTATAAAAGAAATGAAAGAGCATGATAAATCAAAGCAGAACAACATGCTTTTCTGATGCAATTACTAACCATTACAAAAGGATCGATTAAATTCATGTGAGAATAATAGCAAAACAATCAAGAAATGAGAATATTTTCCAAGTATGCTTAGAATGTTACATGGAAGATTGCGGCCCCAAAGTGGAAAAATTCCTCGGTAAAAGCTGCAGTAAATGATATAATGGTAAACATATTTGAAGAAGGATAACAAAGAAAGATGATAAAAATTTGCAGAAAACTTACCCAGCAAATCCTTCAGTTTTATAGAGTTTTGGGAACCCATCAGTCAAGCCCCTGGCATATTTGGGCCGTGTTTGGACCTGGACTTTGATAGCTTCAAATGGGCAGAGAGCTAAATCAGCAAATACTTGTGCAGATGCACTACTGAAAAATAATATGAGAATCCTGTTTTGATCAACCAATACATCAGAGTAAAGCCTCTTAAAATATTCATAAAGACCGAATTTGCAGCCGCCTTGAATACCATATCCAAACAACTTGCCAGACCAACCTCTCCAAAGGGAAGAAGGGCCTTGTTCTTTCCAGAGAGTAGAGAATCCTGAAAAAATACTGTTGTACTTTATAGGATTCACCTACAGTAAAATAAGTAAAGCTTCAAATTTTGGATATGGATCATCATTATAGGAAAATGTAACCTAGCTTAGGGCTCTGCTAATAATTAATTATTTATTATTGAGGGAACGCACTTCCTTGTATAAAATCTTCAAATACCTCTACTTTTCTCTTTATTTCTTGTTAATTTGGAAACTATAAATATATAAAAAATTAACAACTAATTTGCAAAAAAAAAGAAGAAAAACCAACCTGCATATTAACTTTCAAGACATCAAGAGGAGTAACAAAAAGGTGAGTAGTCCCAGCACTGAGCATTCCACCAAGAGTACAGACCCCATAGTAGGCAGAGGAGAACTCCTCTACTCTAAACCTCCCTTCAACCTCTCTCATTTGATCTCTGATTTAAAAACTTTTCCATTAGAAACAAATAGAAGAATTCCCATAAATTATTATAACGATCTTCTTATAGGATCTGTGGACTTTGAATCGAATTCTGTTTCTGCTGGTGGAATACGTCCACGTTTACAGTTCCAAATATGCTTCGCTTCTAACTTCAGGGCATACTTGTCTCTTGGCCTGCCAACCATTTTTTTTATTTTTATTTTTTTAAGAGTGCAATAAAGAATTATTAGGATGAAAATTTGCAGTATACATACACACAAGTGTATATATCATGACTCAAAAATAATCAAGTCGGAAATTTATCACTGCATTAAATTTTAAGAAAAAATTTAAACTTACTTCTTTTAAAGTTATTATCTCGGTCAAAAAATAGGTTTATTTTTATTTTAATACATATTAAAAAAATTATTAATTTAATTTATATTTTTCATAAATATTTTTTATTTATATTAATAAATAATTATTTTAAAAATAATTATTATTTAATTTTATACAAATCAATAAAATTTCATTACTAAAAAAATTTCATTTAATACTGATTTCATCACATATAAAATTTTAATTTTCAAACTTTTAATAAAATTTAATTTAATTTTAACATGTATTATTTAATCTAATATTTAATTAATTATTTATTAATAAAACTTAATTTTATTTTAACATGCATTATTTAATTTAATATTTAATTAATTATTTATTAATAAAACTTAATTTTATTTTAACATGTATTATTTGATAAAAATATGATGTGTTGAAATATTAAATAGAAATATATTAATAAATTAATATATTAATATTTTTAAAATAAATTATAATTTCATATGGATGAAAAAAATATATTTTTATTTTATTTTGAACGAATGTAATATTTACAAATATAATTTTTAAGTAAATTTTGAATAAAAATATTATAATAATCATTTTTTTAATTATAAAAAATGAATTTTAAAATAATGATATAGTCACCTCGTCAATCATTATATGTGTCACGCCATAAAAAACATAACAAAATCATCAAATTCAATTATACTTTGCGAAATTACAATTTGGATATTATCCAAATATGTCCTCAAAACTCAAATAATAAATTGTCATATTCAAACAAAATAAAAAAGAAGTGTTAACATCAATAACTCTATATTTTATGATAAATATAAATTGATAGAATCTATCACGATAGAAAATATTATTTTTGACTTTTTATATATTCAATGTGAGGATAGTAATGTAGTTTAATATTTTTTTTATGATAGAAATACCTGTTATTTAAATATAAACGATTATTTCAATGAAAATTTAAATTTGAAATTCAAATTTCTTTCTCTCATCATTTATTATATGTAAATTTTCAAGATAAGAATTAATAGCATACATTTCAAGTTTTCAAGAAATACCTTTAAAGCAAAATATTGTAGAAGAAATTGCAACAGAAAATATGGCTACACAAAGAACCAAACCAACCAAAAATAATTTGAATCGAACATAATTTGGTATGTTTGGTTTGATTTGAATTCAAATTTTGGTTTGATTTATTTATTTATTGAAAATTTTAGTCTATTCGGTTTGATTTGATTTTCATTAAAAATAACCGAAATAATCAAACTAATCAAAATATGTATATATTTTCTATATATATAAATATATTTTTAATAATTATTTATTTATTTTGTTAAAAAATGAAAAAATTAAATAATCAAACCGAAATATGTCAGTTCAGTTCGGTTAATTTTATAAAAATTTTGATTCGTTTTACTTCAATTTCAAGTATAATGCCATGCAAATCATAGAAATTTCATCGGATTGGATGGTCGTAAATTGATGTGATGGATTTCAAAATTCTTAAGTCAATTAGGGCTTAGTAAGTCAATACCGGATAAATCTAAATGTAATATCATATGATGCATATATGTTATATGAAATTAGATCGAATAGTCTTAAATTGATATGATAAAATTCAAAAATATCGAGTCAATTAGGGTATGGTGAGTCGGTACCATATAGGTCTAAGTATAATATCATGCAAATCATAGAAATTTCATGAAATCAAATCAAATGGTCATAAATTAATGTGATGAATTTCAAAATTCTCGAGTCAATTAGAATTTAGTGAGTTGGTACCGGATAGGTATAAGTGTAAAGCTTTGCAAATTATAAAAATTTCATAAAATCGGATTGGATAGTTGTAAATTGATGTAATAGATTTCAAAAATCTTAAGTCAATTAAGGCAAAGTGAGTCGATACTGAATAGGTCTAAATGTAACGCCATACATATTATAGAAAATTCATAAAATCAAATTCCTATATGGATAAATATAAATGGATAGAATTTATCCTAATAGAAAAGGATATTTTTGACTTTTATATATCCAATGTGAGGATAATAATGTCATTTAATATTTTTTATAATGAAATTCCCTTTACTTAAATAAAAACGTTTGAGTGTTTATCAGAATGAAAATTTGAATTTCAAATTCAAATTTCATTCTCTCGCAAACTTTATTATATGTAAATTTCCAAGATAAGAATTAATAGTATACATTTCAAGTTTTCAAGAAACACCTTTACAGCAAAAATATTGTAGAGGAAATTGCAACAGAAAATAGGGCTGCATAAAAATCAAACCAACTAAAAATGAATTGAACCAAACATAATTTGGTTGGTTTGGTTCAATTTAATTCAAATTTTGGTTTTATTTTTTTATTTTTTGGAAATTTTTATCTATTCAGTTCGATTTGATTTTCATTAAAAATAACTGAAATTATCGAATTGACCGAAATATGTATATATTTTTTATATATAAAAATATATTTTTAATAATTATATATTTATTTTATTGAAAAATAAAAAAATCGAATAATCGAACAAAATATGTTTGTTTAGTTCAATTAATTTTGTAAAAAGTTTGATTCGGTTTGTTTCGATTCAATTTCAAGTATAATGCCATGCAAATCATAGAAATTTCATTGGATTGGATGGTCGTAAATTGACGTTATGGATTTCAAAATTCTAAAGTCAATTAGGGCTTAATAAGTCAGTACCGGATAAGTTTAAATGTAATGTCATATGATGCATATATGTTACATGAAATCAGATCGGATAGTCGTAAATTGATATAATGAATTTTAAAAGTCTCGAGTAAATTAGGGTACAGTGAGTCGATACCGAATAGATCTAAGTATAATGCCAAGCAAATTATAGAAATTTCATAAAATTAAATCGGATGGTCGTAAATTGATGTGATTAATTTCAAAATTTTCGAGTCAATTAAAGCTCAGTGAATTGATACCGGATAAGTCTAAATGTAATGTCATGCAAATCATAAAATTTTCATAAAATCATATTAGATAATTTTAAATTGATGTGATAGATTTTAAAAGTTTCGAGTTAATTAAGGCAAAGTGAGTTGATATCGGATATGTCTAAATTAATGACATGCAAATCATAGAAAATTCATAAAATCGAATCGGATAGTCTTAAATTGATGTGAAGGATTTCAAAAGTCTCGATTTAATTATGATATAGTGAGTGGGTACCGAATAAGTCTAAGTGTAATATTATGCAAATCATAAAAATTTCATGAAATCAGATTAGATAGTCGTAAATTAATGTGATGAATTTCAAAATTCTCGAGTTAATTAGAACTCAATGAGTCGGTATTGGATAGGTCTAAGAAGTATTATCAGACCCAGACCGGTCAGATAATTAGTGAAAGTAGAGGATCAAAAAATCAGATATTCAACCGAAATCGAATTGATTAAATCGAAAATAATTAAATTTAATATTATATAATAAAAAATATATATATTAATATGCTTTTTCTATTATATAATAGAAAAACAATCCAATTAAATTTAAAATAGTAATATAATAATAACTAGTTTTTATAAAAATAAAAATTATCACAATTAGTATTACATAAAATTATAAAAAATATTTTTTTATATTATATATTATTATATGAAAAAAAAAATTTAAGCCATACATCATACTAATTTTTTAATATTTAGATAATTTACCATTAAAAAAATATTTAACAAGAGTTAAATCACAATAAAATATGTAATAAATATAAGATATATTGTAATTATATTACATATTAAAAATATAATAAATAAAAATATATTTATAGAAAATAAATTAATTAATGTTATAAAAATAAACAAAACAAAAATAAGAACAAGAACATGAACAAAAATAAGAAATAAGAATGTAGAAGAGGGAGATTTATATTATCTTATTGGTGTGTAATACAAAATAATATGAACTCCTATTTATAAGGTTCATCTTCACTATATGTTACAATATATATAAATTCACCATAAATTATAACATAAATAGTATAATAAAATTAAACTTAAATACAAAAACTTTTGAGTAGTGAGATAGATGAATGGATATCCATATTTATCTATATATTTATAACACTCCCCCTTGGATGTTTATCTTTATAAAGAATATACCTCATTAAAACCTTACTAGTAAAAATCCAGTGGGAAAAAAACGAGTGAAGGAAAAAGAGTACTTCTCGCGTTGCAAATAGTATACTGCCTCATTAAAAACCTTACCAGGAAAACCCAATAGGATAAAACCTTTGATTAAGGGAAAAATAATACAGTATTAAACTCTCTCTATTTGCAATGTCATTAAAAAATTTTAAGGCGTCACATTTCAATATTGTTATTTCTTGAATGTTGCAATAGGTAATCTTTTAGTGAACAAATTTGTTAGATTGTCACTTGAACGAATTTATTGAATACCAATTTTATCATTTTTTATAATATATTAGTGCGTCTATTGTATAAGATATGGTACTTCATAACAAAAAATTACTTCATTATTTTCTCTAATTGAAAAGAGTCTTTAATCATATTAAGTGACCGAACAACCATTGAACTATTCAATGAATGTGTTTTGTATATAAAATTATAAATGAACTTTTTGTGTATAAGTTAACTGATAAATAAAAATTTCTTTTGCCCAATATTCAATTTGTAATCGAGACATAATTTTATTTTTTCAAAATAATTCATCTCAAATTCTTTTTTCAAACAATATGTTACTTTTGAAAATTTTTTAGGAATTTCAATAATATTCAAATTATAAATATATACAATAATTACGGCAAATTCATATACAAATTTCTCTAAAATATTGCTTTTATATTCTATTTTGAACAAGTATTCACTAAAACGATTTTACCATATGAACCCAAATTGTTTTAATTCATACAAAGATCTTTGTAATTTAATTAAATAAATTTCTCGAGAACTTAAATTATATTTTTCTAGCATTTTAAATCATTTAGGGATTTTTATATCATTATCAATGAAGTTATATATGTAAGTTGTGACTACATCCATTAGGTGCATATCAAATCTTTCATACATTGCTATATTAATAAAATATTAAAATATTATTGTATTCATCATAGAATAGTATATTTTTTTATAATTGATTTCAGATTTTTGTGAAAATTCTTATGCAACAAATCTTGCTTTGTATTTTACAATTTTATTTTTCTCATTTCTTTTTCGTACAAAAATATATTGTATCTAATAGTTTCATATCTTCTAATATTTGGACTACTGGTCTAAAAATCTTATACTTTTCAAGAGAATTAAATTCTGTTTGTATTGCATCTTCTCATTTTGGCCAATCAATTCTATTTATTGAATAGATTGTGGTTCAATATCATCATTTTCATTCATAAAAATATGTTACACTATATGCAAAATAGTAGCCAACAACTATTTCATTTCGGTTTTATTTTTTTATAACTAATATAATTTATCAATATCTCTTCATTTTTACTAATTTCAGGTACTTATACTATTTCAGGAAGTGTATCTATGTTAGTATCTGCATTTTGAATAAAATTATATTTATTATTTACTCTTTTTCTCTTTCAAGTATTTTTATCCTTATAACTAATAGTCTTTCACGCTTCAAGCGTACTTGAGATTCATTAATATTAATATATTGTCCTCCTGGGACGACAATACAAATTAAAATATTAACAGCTGTTATATGAGATTTTGTTACTCATTTTAGATTAATAAGTACATCCGGCAATTGATTTACTAATTTTTGCAGATAAATTATTTTATGAACTTCTTGTTCATATTGTTTTGTTATAGGATTTAGATAATGATGAAGTATTGTATTTCTCAACTTTTACTATCTCTCCTTAATACTGGGAATATTATTTCATTAAATGACAATATGCAAATCGAGCAATAAATACATTACCATTAATGACTTAAAATATTTAATTATTGATAGAGATTTATATCTAACTTATATTTTTAGGACTCATTTTAGTGCGTTGTGGTTGAGTAATTAGGATATATACCGCGCATTAAAAAAATTCTTAGATGAGAAATATTTGACTTTTGACCAAAAGCCAATTAATTGATTTGAAAAATCTTCTAGTTCTTCAATAGATTCCCACGTGATTTTTCAATTTTTTTTCATTATTATTAAATCAATATGACCTAACTTCTCATGTCAAATAATAAAAATATTTGAATATGTAAACTTCTGGTTTACTATAAGGTTCTTTTCAATTCCACTAATTTTTGTATAATACAAATCAGAGAAAATAATATAAAATTTTTCACTATATTTTTTTTTCTACCCGAAATAATACTTGTAATATGAAGGCATTATTGATTCCTCTTATTTACTGTCTCAATATAATATTTATTACTGTAAATATCTATAAAACTTAATAAATTTCTATGAGATTTTAGAGAAAATAATACGTTATATATAATAAGTTTTGTTTCTCTTAGTAATAATATGTTGGCTCTTCTGAAGCTTTCAATTATTTTTTATTTTACTAGAAATAATTGTCTCATCCATTTTCAAATAAGAAAAATATTTAACATTTTTAAAATTGTATGAGTTATTGTACCATAAATTAATTCTCATTTTTAATATTTTTAAAAATATATTTGTCACATCAATGTGAGCATTATATATATGATCATAGTTAAGGTCATCATTATTATAGACAAAATTTATCTTTATATATTTTCCTCTCTTTTCGCAATGTTCGATAAATATCAATAATATATTTTATCATACGACAAGTATTTGACCAAATTTTCTTCATACCATATCGATAATATTTATTTTAAAAAATTTTGTCTATCTTTTCTATTCTTATTTCTTTATAATTTTATCCCACTTCTGGTGGTGATAAATATTTTTATGATGTTTTTTTATTCTTATAAAAAGAATAATTATTATATGTTTACTTTTAAATTTCATAGTATTGTTGTTATATATTATCACATTCACTTTAGAGAATGAGATAAAATCACCATAATATATTTTATGAATTTTTTATTAACGACTTGCTATTTTATTCAGTTAAATATGACTACATTCACTTCAGGGAATGAGATTAAATCAAAATGCATAAAATTAATTTATAATATTTTTATGATCTTTTTTATCGATATTGCTACTACAGGAGCATATTTAATATATGAAAAATATTAACATATTATTATTTGTGAATATTCTTCACACATTAAGACTTAATTCTAACAAAAATCAACATATTTGAAATAAAAGAATAACTTTGCAATATCAAAATAAATAAATTTACTATCATTATCAATACATGATTAAATTAAAAAAAAAATTATAATAATTATTTTAATTTTTTTTACTTATATTTTTATAAGATCACAAATATAAATCATTTTTTAATTTCAAATTATATTTTAATAAGTATAAAATATTATAATATATACAAAAATAAATATTAAAATTAGAGTAGTAAATTTTTATGTTAGATATATATCGAAAAATAAAATGATAATGCATAAAAATAGAATTTACTTATTCAAATACCTGAATTAAAATGTCATAAAGAAAAAAGAATTTCAAACCTCAAATACTTCAACGTTATCGAGGAAAAGATCTTCAAATCCTTTGAATAAGAAAATTATCAAAGTGCCATGAAGAGAATCGTGCTAATAACGTGTTATAAAAATAAACAAAACAAAAATAAGAACAAGAACAAGAACAAAAATAAGAAATAAGAATGTAGAAGAGGGAGATTTATATTATCTTATTGGTATGTATTACAAAGTAATATAAACTCCTATTTATAGGGTTCATCTTCACTATAGGTTACAATATATATAAATCCACCATAAATTATAACATAAATGATACAATAAAATTAAACTTAAATACAAAAACTTATGAGTAGTGGGATAGATGAATGGATATCCACATTTATCTATATATTTATAACAATTAATACACATTAATTAACAAGTATATTAAATAATAATTAAAATAAAATTTTAAATCACAAAAATATATATATTTATATTTTAAGGTATATTAAATTTAATGAGTTTAATTATTTTAAAAAACTAATAATATAATTTATTAATTAATTAAATTATATAATAATTATAAATATTAAACTTGAGAAAATATTACAAAATTTGCCTATAACACAAGGAAAAGTATCTTAGAAGATTTTTGAAAAGTTTTGGGTTCGAATTTCTATAAATACAAGGATTTATAAAAAAATTTTAACAACAAAACGGTTTTGTTTTGATAAATTTTTTTTAAAAAAAAAGTTGACTCGCCCAATTCGAGAAAATAAGTTTGGTTCATGGTCGGATGATTGGTTTTTTGGCCGATTTTTATGGAACAGAAAATGGGAGATGGACCGAACTAATCACTTAACCGGTTCTCAATTTTCAATTGAACTAATCGGTCTAATATAAATTTAATAACACTGGATCTAAGTGTAATGCCATTCAAATCAGATATATTTCATGAAATCGAATCAGATAGTCGTAAATTGATGTGATTGATTTCAAAAGTCTCAAGTCAATTAGGGTAAGATGAGTCGATACCGGACAGATATAACTGTAATGCCATGCGAATTATATAAATTTTATGAAATCGAATTGGATAGTCGTAAATTGATATGATGGATTTCAAAAGTTTCGAGTTAATTAAAACACAATGAGTCAATTCCGGATATGTCTAAATATAATACTATGCAAATCATAGAAATTTCATGAAATCGAATTAGATTGTCGTACATTAATATAATGGATTTCAAAATTTTGGAGTCAATATCACGATATTTTTAACTAAATTCCTACGCAAGTGTGAGAGTTCTCTTTTGACGTCAACTCTATGCGTGATAAGAGAAGCAAAAGTAATTTATTTTTAATTATATTTTTATTAAGTTTAATTATTATTATTATTATTATAGGAATAATTATTATATATATTTTTTTCATATTTAGTGTTATTATATGAAATCAAATAACTATATTAATTTGAGAATTAACTTTTTATATATTCTTTTTAAGTTTAATAATAATAATAATAATAATAATAATTATTATTATTATTATAGGAATAATTATTTTATATATTTTTTTTTCATTTTTAGTGTTATTATATAAAATCAAATAACTATATTAATTTGAGAATTAGCTTTGAAAAGAAAATTGTTCGTCATGTGGATTTCAGAGTTGAGGTATTATGGGCATTTGAGGTTTTTAATTTGTTTGTGAGGAAAATTAGCATGATTGATTTCCGGTTACGAGTGATTATCATTTTCTAGTTGCACAATCATTATTTATGCGTTAAAAATTAACAATATTTAATGAGGTATTTAATATGTTTAGGAGGGAAGGAAGCTAAAACTTGAGGCGAGAATTATTGCATAAAGCAAGGGAGCAATCGATGTGTTTAATTTGAATCGAACTAAAATTTTAAAAGTTTAAATTAATTGAATTGAAATTTTTAAAAATTAAACCAACCAAAATTTTGAAACGAATAAAATTAAACTGGATCGAAATTTCCAAAACCAATTGAATCAAACTAAAACAACATATTTTAGTTTTGATTATTCAGTTATTTTACTTTTTGAACAAAATAAATATATAATTATTAAAAAATATATTTTTCTATATATATATATAAATAAATATAAAATATATATATATATTGGTACGTTTAATTATTTTAGGTTTTCTAGAAGAAAATCAAACCGAAATGAATAGACCAAATTTATAAAAAATAAATAGAGTCAAACCAAAATTTACATCAAATTGAATCAAATCAATCGGGTTAGGATCGGTTTGATTTTTATTGGTTTAGTTTTTTCTCACCCTATGTAGATTTGGTGCCATTTTTGAATGAAATTGCCACCCAGATGTGTGAAGATTATAAGTGCATTTTTCATTGGTGAAAGATCATTTAATGCAGCTCAACTAATTAAAATTTACACTTTTCGAGAATTCTATCTGGATGGATTCTATCCATTTAGCATTGTCCTATATTTTAAACAAAAACTTATGATTACATTAAATTTTTATATATTTTATTGTTTTGTAAGAAAATAATAACTTTACAAGAATAATGGAGAATTCAATGACATTTGATAAAAAAAAAAAATAAAAAAAAATACAATAATACTTTGTAGAAAATATTGATAAATAGCCTAAGTACTAGTACTTTCATTCGCATTCCAATTGGGGCAACTCGTTATTCCTTAATTTATGTTATGAAAGCAATTCTTCTAATTGATATATAAATTTGATCTGTTAGAGTTATGCGCAAAAATCAGTTGGACGAAATATAATGGATTAAAGGGTATCATGATCAATTGAACACTATAGACGAGAAGATGATGAATGTTTTATATCAGATTAAAGGTTATCAACAAAGATTTGTCAGACGTTTCAACAAAAGAGTGACTGACAGGGGATTAGAAGAAGAAAACTTAGTCTTAAAGGAAATCAAAGTTCCGATTCACAATCCAAAAGGAAAATTTCGACCTAATTGGGTTGGTTCTTACGTGCTTAAGAAGATCCTATTAGGCGGAGGAACTATACTCATGGATATGGATGAAAATGAATTTTCAAATCCATGTAATCTAGATCAACTAAAGAGATACTTTGTATAATGATAGCGAGTTATATAAACATAACTACGGGGACCTGATTTTCCCAAAGGAAAAGAATTAAAGGTATAAACGAATATACATAGGCAGCTCATTCTGGGTATAGTCTAAATCATAATAAAATTATTTTTTTTTGTGCTAAGATTAATTGACTCTTACTTGCTAAGTTGAAAACCTGAAAATGCGGCTTAGACAAAAAGTAGAGCAGTTCGGCGAGTCGAAAACTTGAAAAGGCATCTTAGGTAAAATTTAGAGCAATAATAAAATAAAAGGAAAAGAAAATAAGAAAAAATAAATAATAAAATATAATAATAATAAAATAATAATAACAATAAATGTCTCATTTTGATGATCATCATATTTGGCAAAAATTTAAAAGGCATAAAACCTATCTCAATCATCATGGTAAAAAAAAAAAAAACTATCTCATTTTATTCCAATCATAATATTCCCAAGTTCGAACCAATGTAAAAAATATTCCAAGTCAAAATAAAAGTCCTAGCTAATCCTAAGTGGACAGAAGCTAAAAAGTAAAATCATAACTATGCGTCTTCCTCCTCCTACGATGGATGTCCTTGTCCTCATTAAAATCCTTATTATCTGGTATTTTTAAACTTCCATCTCCAACTGCTTTCTCATAATCTCTATCAGTAGTCGCTTTTTTAGAGTTTCTAGCGTCAACTGGTTTCTTCAGAATCCCTCTCGTCAGGCAAATCTATCGTTGTTACCTTTGTCACTCCACCAGCTCATGCCTCCATGTTAATCATAGGTATAGATGTGTCATTTGTCTCCTGTCACACTCCAAAATCACCGGTGCGACGGTCCTAAGGAAAGGGTAGGCATAAGACCATCGTACACCCATAAATCCCTTAGTTAACCTGGATCAAATATACAATATATACCAGCATCATGCTAAACATCCATATCTTATATATATCTCATCAACTTGATATGATATTTCCTCTTATTCCTTACTGATCAAAAGATAATTCTAACATTAATATGGAACAAGGGAAAGTCTATAATGCCATCCATGACAACAAAAGAATAAGTAACATTACACACATCTACGGAGCTTCTAAGAGTATACTTCTCATAGACATGAAAACATATATATAATTCAACTATTATCTAAAAAATATTACATAAAAGAGTCTTCTTGTGGAGAAGGAAATCAAGAAGCTCTGTCTTCAGGATTAACTCTCTCTTGAGCTAAGCTAGAACCTGAAATCCACAAAAGAGTGGTGAGCCTTCAACTCGGTAAGATGTGAACAATCAGAATGAATAACATATATAGAATACTTAAATAGCAAATCTTGAACATGTACCAGGGTACTAGAAAGAAATCTTAACATAAATATTAATATCATAAGTACTTACAAAGGGTAGCACTATCAAATCATTTCATAATATATATATGAATATCAAATCATGATTCTTTTTAAGAACATAAATACGTATAAAGAATGACATTATGAAATAAACATAACATAGAATTGATATCATATCATAACGTTTGGGTAGCCTTGCTACCTTCACGTAGCACATATACTTATGCAAGCATATGCCTAGAGCTCTTGATCCCCTCTAGGTAGAACACTGATACTATACCTTATCAGCCAGGTTTCCTTTGTGCACATTGGACCAATGAATTAACTCTCATTAGGAAAAACGTTCTATAATGTATATTCCGTGATATACATATCACGTATTGGTTCAACAGTAATTAAAAGTGATCAAGAGATCGCAAATTATGAATAACATATCATATTATGCATAACAAAAACTTATTAATAAATTTGGTCTAAGGAAAATAACCAAGTTATTATCAATATTCAAAGATTTTATTTAAGAAGTTTTTTAATAAATCAAATTCATAAATAATATATACATATATATGAATATAATACTTTAGCAAAAATTCTCATATGGAAAATCATACATATGAAACGAAATTCACACTTATCTCTTAGCACCAAAAAGCTTTCTAGACAAGCTCAACTCTTGCTCAAATCCAAAAAATCCTTAATTCCTTGAGTTTTTTTATCCTAAATAAAAATCCCAAAAATCTAAAATTTAGGGTTTTCTCAAAACAATCACATAAAAATCCTCCATAAATTCTAAGCTCTTTAGAGTCTCTATAAACAAATTCCAGCATTAATTTAACCATTAATAGAGGATGAATAATAGTATAGAGAAAATCTACTATTCACAGCACTATTCATCCAAAAATCATAGATCCTCATAACTACTAAGTCTAACCATAAATATTAGCCATTAATACTCACAAAAGATCACCCACAACTTAAAAATAATTATTCTAGCTAACAAAGAACTTAACTCAAGCTAGAGAGAATATTTGAGAAAATTTCCTTATTTTCTCTTCCAAAGAAAATTTTGAAGAATGTGACTTGAATCGATACTCTTATAGTCCTTAATTTATGTTTTCTAGTATTAATAAGACTTAATTGGAGTATTAAAACCTTAGAAATTAAGAAAAATGACTTATGGTTGAGAGGAATAAGAAATGGAAAAGAAGATAGAAGAAGAAAGAAAGAAAAATTGAAGTTTGAAGAGAAAGCTACTGCCAGAATTTAAAGAAATTTCCGAGTTTACTGTTCACGCGTACTATTCATGACATATGCTAAAAAAAATTACTTCGGCAACACATGCTAAACCACCTCTATCTTGAGCTATAAAAGTCTAAATGCCTCGATTCTTTCTTTCACTTAAACTAGACACATGAGACTACAATATATCCTAAATTCTTTCTTTAAAGCTTTGAATATAAATTTACAAAATTCTACATAAATACAAACTCTGAAATTCAAATTAAAATAAACAAATCTCACTTCCAAAAGAAACATTCCATAACAAATCTTATATACATCATTACAAGAATTTTAGAATACATACAAGCAAAAGAAATCTTACGTGTTACATCTCCATCCCTGCCTTCAACTCTTTTATCAAGATAACTCGCATAATCTTCTCAATAGGTCAAACAAAAGTGATAAATCAGGTATTATATTTGTCTAACTTATCTGATAAACCAGCCAATTTAACAAAGTGCATAGACCTCCTTTAGCCATTCATTTTGGCCTAAGCAATGGTACCAATAATAAGAGATGTAGGTAAAATAATCTTATCTGGTGGAATACCTGAGACTAACTCATCTGCCTCAGAATCCTAATACTCTGATAAAAAAATGGTCAACTTCATGCCCATCAAACAAACCATCTTGTAGCCATAGCTCATTGTGATAAAGGAGTTGATCCCACACCATGGGCAGTACTACAAGAGATCCTCTGTATCCAGTTTCAAAAGCCAAGCAATCCACTTCCTCTAAGTATCAAAGCAAATCAAGGTCATGCGCATGCGGTACCTAGCAGCAGAATAGGGCAGCCTATTTGGAGGACCCACTACCTGAAGGTGATCCTTTAACCATATCTAAGTCATTTCAAAGCAAAATTCATAAATCAAGAAAGGAATCTAAGCAGAAAAGAGCCTGAAAAGAAGAAGTTTTATACCTGAAGGATGACTGGGTTTACTAACCATGATCTCACCACTCTGTAGTTAGCATCCAAGCTAAGAAGGGTCTCAGCCAAAAGAAGACTCGCAATGGAATAGCCCTGCTCTATCTGAGCAATCAACTCTATTATCTGTATATCCCCCAACAAGAAGAACTAGAAAACAAACATCCAGCTGTCAGACAGAAAAAGCCAGCATCCTGAACTTCTGCTTATGAGGATCCTCGAGATCTTGGAACTCCTCTATCACTGCAATTAGATTAACCTGATCATCTTGAACTATAGAATTGGCCAAATCATGACCTAAACCCAGAAGCCTCCTAAAAGGAAGAAAATGCCTAACCCTAAATTCTGAAACAGTTAAAGGAGCATCTGAAGTTCTATAGTTAAATATCTCAAAAGTGGAGTACATCTCCTCCATGCTAGCTCTAAAATGGAATACATGGTCAACTGGATCCCAGAAATTCAGACATGCATTTATGAAGTCCTAATCCACTTTCATTCCTCTCAAGGTCAAAATGAAACTGATCTCATACCTTCCTATGTTAATCTTGTCAATTTTGTATAGGTTCTTGGTCCATAGGAACATGTAGTGACTAAAGTAGGGCTCTATGGGAAAGAATATTAACTCTGAAAAGCAAAGAAAAGTATAAAAAAAAGGCTGGAAAAGAAGAAGAACAAGTTATAATCACTTTTGCATAAGAAACGAGGCTTTAAATAGATAAATAAAAATAGAACCAAAATCAGACCAGGATGCTGGTGGCACCGCACCCTTGCCTGACGGTGCCACCCTTGCTTGACAGCACCACCCAGGCTTAGTGGCAGCAGCCCCTTGCCTAGTTAGTGGTGCCGCCAGTTGCTCCAGAGCCTCTTGGCTGTAGCCACCCTTCATGCTGGTAACAACTCTTCCCTTGTCTAGCATCGTCTCTCTTTATTGCAGGTGGTAGCTCCATTTTTAGGTTTTTCAAAGAAAGAAACTTCAAAATGGGATTCCTGGGGCATTTTAGGACATACATTACATAAGTTTTAACATAATCTTGCATTAAAATGGCACAGTTTTTCATAATAGCGCAAAAACATTAGTTGCATTAAACATCCGTCTAAATAAAAAGGGCACAACCATCATGGCATGCATATATCCAGCATCTATAAAGCATAAAAAACATAAACATTTTGTACATATCAAGAGTTTAGAAAGAAGAAAGAAAAGTAAAAAGCAAAAAGCAAGGTCTCAATTTCTCCTCCTTCGATGACGAAGGTCCTTCGACTGAGTGGGATGTCTGTTGGAAATCTCAAGTTGAGTTAACAAAGAAGTGATGGTCATCTCCATCTAGCGACCCATCTGATAAGACGAGTATAACCATCTGGGACCTGCATTAGTAATATGAACAATATAAGTGTCATAATTACCAAATAAAAGTAAAAAGAGTTTGAAACACATACCACAACATTCTCAAGAAAATCTAGGGCAAGAGGGTAAATTGCATTCGGAACATGGTAGATCCTCATCTGACCATTACTTCTAATGTAAGGAATATCTCCAATAATCTCCAACAAAAGGTTGAAGGCGACCTCATCTTTATGTCGCACGCTCGAGCTCGAATCATTAATTACTAGGGAAGCCATAATAAATGCCTATGCATTAATACCCGCTGGGGGCACGTCAGTTTGGGCTCTAGAAGTAGAAGGTCCAACATCACCAGAACGAGCAGAAAGGCGACATGGATCTCTAACATGACCCGTCAGACGAGTTTGACAGAACTCTGGGTAAGGAATCTCAAGCTGGAGGAACAAAGCAATGGGCAAGCCAACATAAGAAACATATGTAGCATGAATATCAGAATCCCATCTCATGTCAATCAGAGGATGTTTAGGTGTAATAACCTAGAAAATCCCATCTTGAATGCATAATTTAATTCTCAGTTTATGGTTTAAAAGCATTGAAATGATTGGAAAGAATTTTAGAGACACAGTTAAAAAGCAAATGCAATATTTTTTCGGAAATCGTTGGTGTCGAAAACACTGCTGGGAAAATAGCAGTCCGGCAAATTTAAGAATTTTTAATCCAATCTTGGGGGGATTAAATAAGTTAATTTTATGTGAAATTATGGTGAAAATTAAGATTTGAAAAATATTTTAGAACACTGAAAATAAGAGTAATAGCAAAATTGTAAATAAAGGCAACTTTAGGGGCAATTTTGAAAATCCGATGTCTGGGATCCATAAATGACTTAAAACTATTTTTAAATGATAGAACAACTTAAAATAAGGTATTTCACTCCCCACACTTGAGGTTGAATCTAAACAGAATAGACAGAATAAATTACAGAAAGTTTTGAAGTAAAAAATGCAAATAAAAAAAATTTTAGGCCAAAAGTATAATTAAACAAAGTTGTGGGACCCATCCTTTCTAGAAATTAGCCAAGGTGGCCAACCCTTATGGTGGAAGAGATGAATATTTGATAGGAAAATGATTAATTGATTTATTAATTAATTAAATAGGTGACAAATCACCAAATCTAGAAATTTCTATTTATTTTTATCTTCAATTTTTTTTTGTTCGTTTTTTAAAAGATGATAAGTATATGTTGGCTGCCATTTTTGGAGAGGAGAACCAAACCATTGAGGAGATAAGAAACCAAAGAAATAAGTCCTCCAACCTTTGCAAAGAATCAACCAAAAATAGCTATAGAAGTGAAGAAGGAAGAAGCTTTATGAAGAAAATAGGATAGAAAATTGTGTTAAAGCCTTTGGTAAGGCAAAAGAAAGTATGATTCAAGTATTTTGATTTGAGATAATGATTATAAACTTATCATTTTAATTGTATTTAAGAGTTCTAAGGTTTGATTTGGCAAATAATTGAGGTAATTAAGTTAAAAATGTAAAGAATGAGCCAGGGTTAATATAGTTTTTGAAATCATTTTTGAGGCAGTAATTTATGGCTATTATTCCGAAATATTAATGACTGAATTTGAAGATAGTTAAACATGAAATTTGTAGATAAATATGTTAATTAGATTTCTGTAAAATTAATTTGGAAAATTATAAGTGAGGAAAGAGTTATTGGTTAAAAATTATGACTGACCTGGAATTAGGTTTTCTAGAAAATGTTACTATATTTTTATTGTACAGACTGATATAGATAGAATTAGAAGAAGTGTTCAACATAAAAAGTGTTTATTTATGTATTATATATAATCATGTAATTTTTTTTTTCAATTGGATTTGCGGTTTATGAGATATTAGGTCATAAGTGTAGACTGCCCAGAATGACTATTTAACAGAACATAGGTTATAGATTTGTATTAATATAAGGACTCTAAAGTTTGAATTAGAGAAAGTTTTCATGAAAAATGTTCATTTATGTGTTATATAAATGAATGTAAAATGGTTTTGAAATTGGATGAGTACGAAATTAATTATAGGTATGGAAACAGAGTATGTCTAGATAGAGATTTGAAGGCAGTAGTTTAATTTTGGAAATTCACTAATAATTGTACAGTGATCCAAAAATTTTGAAATTTAGATATGTTATAATTTTATGTGTCTATTTTCAATATGAAAAGGAATTACAGTAATTGGTTAAGTATTGATTGAGTTATCAATAAAAGAACAGTATCTGCCAGATTAATATTTATAGGCAGAATGTAGGCAGCATAACTGGTTGTAACAGTAAGTTTAAGTTAACACCATAAATTATGTAGTAATGAGTTTAATGTGAAATTTGGATATGTTAGACCCTTATATGTATAGTTTAATTAGGAAAAAAAATCAATGAAATTGGATAAGTGTAGACTGAGTTAGATATAGAAATTTCTGAACTGCCAGAACGAGATTAATAAATAAGAATTTTTAGGCTAAAAACCCTAAGTATAAGAATAAATGAAAATTTATTAAACTAAATTGAAGATTAATGTATAACATATAGATGAATACTGATTGTTAATGTTTAAATTAATGTATAGCTTCGAATACTGAAGAAGATATAAGTGGAAGATTAAGGTAGAGAAGTGAATAGTAGAAACGTAAAGACATTAGCGAGGTGATGTAACACCCCAGTTTAAAAGCTTAGAACTTAAGCTTTAAAGGGAAAACCTAAGGTGTTCATTCTTTATTTATATGATGTGTATTTATGCATGTTTATGTTTAAATTGAATGAATATGCATGTTTTAGAAAGTTTTATGCATGTAAAAGTGCTTTAAAGGTTGTTAGGAAGAAATCGGGAAAAATTCAGTTTTTGGTGAATTGGGTGTAAAATGGTCATTTCACACCCCTTCGAGTTTTATGGAAATAAACATGATATTTGAAGGTAGAAAAGAATATTAGGACATGAAAATGATGATATTTAATTTATTTGAAGTTTTGTTGGAGAATTAAACCCGGTTGAAAATAGTTC